>JAABKJ010000698.1:0-46191 GCA_011634705.1 Andricus grossulariae | reverse complement strand
ACGCATAATAATAGAGGTTAAAGCTTCTTGACGCCCTGCTAATAAGCAAACTCAATATTCACAATGTATGCACTTTGTGACTTTGAAAACCAATATCTTAGAAACGGCCCGATTGACAGCATACAACAACTTTGAGTTGAGTCTAGTCCTTACGCATGTGTTGTCAAGTATATTTTCAAATTTTGTGACGACTTCCGTATTCCGGTTGGCCATATTCGAGTGGGGGGGGGGGGGGTTTACATGTCCCAACTCTCGCTAGATGATCTCCACGTTTATTGAGATAAAAATCCACTTTCGGTTCGAATTTGAACATATCCTGTCACTACACTGTCCGGTAGAATTTAAGAGAATTTTCAAGTCAATAAAACATTTTTTCAAAAAAATCTCACTTACGTGGTTCTGCCATGTAGTTATTTGCAAATTTGTATTTTTGCATCTGCTTTAGGCAAAAGACGTAATCTGCATTCAATTTTAATTTACAAAAGCTCATTCCATTCCTTCAAAGTTTCTTCAAAATTATATTCGTCACGTTTTCACGGACATTATTTTTGTTAGAAATGACATACGTACAGTTAGTTTTAGTTAGTCATATTTTGAAAAAAAAAAACAATTTTCTAAATAATATATTTGATAAAAACGTGATAAATAGAATTGTAATGAACATTTTAAAGAGTAGAATGATCGGATTATGCTTTCCAAATACTCACTACTCTTGAGCTGTGAAATAAAAATGTTTAAATTGTCTAATAAATTATTTAAAATTTTACACATGTTTTTATAAGTACTTTTCGCTGAATTAAAAAAAAAATTATTTTAAAATCAGAAAGTTTTGAAGACTAAAAATTTACTTAGAATTTTAGGTTGTTTTGTTGTTGTTTTTTATAATTGGAAATTGGAATTTTTAAACAAAAATCATCAAGATTTCCAATTTTTAACAATTTTAGATAGTTAAACGTTTCACACCAAAAAATGGCATTTCCAAACAAAAATCACTATAGTTATTCTATTTTATGTAATGTTAGTGTTTCCCGTTGGAAATAATTGGTATTTTTAGTAAAATATTATTTGACTTCACAGCATATGTACCATTTTTCAAGAATTATAGGTTATGTTGGCCTATTTCATCTGAAATTGGTATTTTTCACAAAAATCATTCGATTTAATTTTAATGACTTTGTTTGAAATTAATTAGATTTCAAACATTTCAAAAAAGATTAAGAACTTATTAACCATTTGAGGTTTTGTTGGTGTTTTAATCTAGAAACCGGTATTTAAAAAAAATCATTATATTTCAAAGAAGATTGAAACGTTTGTTCAATCGTAGGTTTTAAGCTAGCGATTTTCACCGGAAATACCGATATAGGTTTCAAAAAATATTTACAATTTTAGAACGATTCAACGTTATGGTAACGTTTTTCAACGGAAATAATTAAATTTCAGACATTCATAAATTTTGGAACAATTTAAGGTTATGGTAATGCTTTTTACCAGAAATCGGTTATTCTAAACAAAAGTTATTCAATTAAAAACAATAAGCCTCATAATTTGGAAAAAAAATTTTCGTATAAATCCAAAGAATTTCTAACAAATAAATTACGCTGTCATTTTCGCTGTTCACAATGGAAAAATTTGCAATTGTACATCCATTAACTTGCATAAATTTTAAATTGAAATCGATGGCATTACACTAATACAAAAAAAAAAATTATTAGAAATTGCATCACTGTCTATTATGCACATTAACCCTGTCCCCTGGTTTTATAGAAATTGCGTCGCTTTCAAAAACCTCTAGGTCATTTTGACCCCGGTGGGGCAACTGAGGGTTCTACATTAAGATTTTTCACTTGAAAATATTCAAAATGAATTACTTTTAAACTTAAAATCATTAAAATAAAGAATTTTCTATTTGAAATCTGCAAAATTCTAAAAATTTTAATAGTAAATCTTCAAAATTGAAAAAATGTTAATTATAAATTTGTACAATTAAAAATAGTGCCAGTTTTCAGTTTTGCAATTAGAAATTCTGTGACTTTTAATGATTTACATTTGAAATTGAATCAATATGGAAAATTTATAATTGAAAACCCTTGACTTTTGATCTCCAAAATTATCACAATTTAAGAATTTCTTTTTATACGTCTTTAAAATAGTAGAATTTCAAAATACGAATCGTTAAAATTGAATAAGTTTCAATTGTACATTTTTAGAATTGTAGAACTTTTAATTGTAAATATTTTAAATTACATGAGTTTTATTTCACAAAATTGACAACGAAAAAATATGCAATTTTCCAGTTTCACAATGAAAAAATTCTCAGTTTTCATGATTTTAAATTTAAAATTTAAAAATTTTGAATATTTGCAATTAAAGACTCTTCAATATTCAATGCGTATAATAGAAAATGAAGCAATGTTGAAAATTTTACTTTTGGAAGAATTAGAATTGAAGACGTTAATATTTATTTTACACAATGACATTTAAGAATATTTATTTATAAAAATTTTAAACTGAAACATTTCAAATTGCGAATCGGTAAAATTAGAGAATTTAAAAATAAATAATCCAAATTACATCTACCTTTTAAATATAAATCTTGAAAATTCTATAAATAATTGGCCATTATATATTCTCAAAATTCAAGAATTTTCAATTGTAACTCTTCACAATTGTAGAACTTTGAATCGTAAATATTAAAAATTTAAGATTTAATTTCTATGATAGATATTTGAAATATCTTCAATTTGGAACACGTAGAATTAAAAACTTGACTTCGAATCTTCTTTTGAATTGTAAATCTTTAAAATTTAAGAGTTTGAAATTTTGAGAATTCACATTTAAAAATTATGCAAGTTTTTATTTTTATATTTGTTGAAATCCTAGCCCACAGCCATAGGCCTATTTCGGGCTTCAAACAATATACAGTTTTGCCTAATAATATGTAACTTAACAGATGTCTTAATCTTAGGCAACAGGAATCTGTATATTATGCATTTACAAATTGCCGAGAGCGTATTATAAATTCGTTAAGAGCTGCAATGAAGTCTGAGCGTGACATTGAAAAAACGTCTATTTTTTGGTCATCACTTATATATAGTAGGTTGTTATTATGGCAGATAGTATCAATAGGCAATTATATTCCGCATAGAGAGTTCGAAAGCGGTACATAGAATGTCCTATAGTAGAGATTCGTGGTACTTTCAGGTTAATACACTGCCAAGTGTCATTACATTCTATTACAGAGTTTAGTAAGTTATAGATAAAATTTGGTCCTGCTACTGGTCGATGTTCTGATAATGTTGAAATTTGAAACCTGGTGTACAATTCCATGAAATCAGAGCCTTTTGGCGGGTATGACCCCGCCTCTTCTCGAAATACAAGATATTTTAAAAAACAATTCTGAATCTTCTTAAGCGACATAAAATCTTTTTTATATTTCAGAGTCCATATAATTGACGCATGTTCCAGCTTAGATCTAACAAAACAATTATACAACGGAGTGATTGTTTCCGGATCTCTGAACTGCCTCGACATTCTTATAACCCAATCTAGTGCCCGATTCGTAGAGGCCACGACATTACTTATATAAATATTAAATGACAAATTAATATCCAATATTATTCGCAGGTCATGAACCGAAGTCATCTTCTTCAAATATGTTCTTTCTTTGCGATAGTCAGAGCTGATATTATTGGAGCTTTTCGAAGAGGATATAACACTGCATTTGGAAGCAGTTAACAGTCCTTTTTAACATTGATAATTCTGAAAATTTTAATGTCATCTGCAAAAATTAGAAGAAAGGACTGTATTGAATCAGAAACATCGTTCACCTATATGATGAGGAGAGGACAATCTAGGACCAACCCCTGCGGAAATCCGGAGGTTGAATGAAAAGCATCTGATGTGTGGCCCTCATACTGATGCACATAATGATATCGATTTTGAAGATAAGAACACAGAAACCTGCAAAGACTCGGAGCCAGATCTAAGACGTCTAGTTTTTGCATTAGCATAGTAAGGTCCACTTCATCGAAGGCCTCTATGTTTCAAGTTTCAAGGTTTATAATAAAAAATACTCTAATTTTGATGATTCTCATTTGAAATGTCTTCAATTTGAAATAATTAGATTTGAAAGCTCTTCTTTTTTGATCTTCAAAATCATCCGACTTTGAGAATTTTTATTTATACATTTTTAAAATTGAAAAGTTTTCAATTGTAAATCTTCAAAATTAGAATACTAATAGAAAATTAAAAATTACACCATTTCGAACTGAAATCATTAAAACCAAAACAATTTGGCGAATTTTCATTTGTAAATATCTTCAAAATGGATCAGTGTCAAAAATAGAAGATAACAGTAAGACCAAGAATTCCATAACGTCTTTCAAGAACATCTGATTACGATATAAAATTAGATGATTAAACGAACTTACCAGTAAGTGAGGTTCTATCATAATTGTATGAAGCGCCTCTTCTGGAAAGATCACATTGTATTAACGCCTACTTAATACGAATGCTGCTACAACCTTTCAAGTTACTAGAAAACAAATTTTTTTTATATTTTTATGGGTGGGAGTTGATCTCTTCAGAAGAGGCGCTTCATACAACTATGATAGAAGTTCACTTACAGGTAAGTTCGTTTAATCATCTAATTGTATTTCGCGCCCCCTCTTCGAGATCACACTGTAGATGTTTAAAGCTTCTTACGGCTTAATTAAAGAAAAGTTATTAAAGGGCTCAGAGTAAAGTTCAGTCAAACTACATGTAAAAATCAATTGTTTTCAACATGACACTTATTTAACCAATTAATTTACTGTAATCCGTGTACAAACTACAGTTTATGCTCTAATATCGACAGCGAAAATGCTTTATTATCTTTTCTTACACTGCGATTGTAGAACCGTGCAAAAGATTGAGAATTTGGTGTCCATCCAGCTGTTTTTAAAATAAGATCTATATTCACTTCGTCCCTTTTTGCGGTCGATGTTGAGGCATATCGGGTGCTGTGCGCACTGAAAATGCTGGTGTCGATTCCCAAAAACTGCAGCATTTGCTTGATCCAACGACTCGAGGAGGGGGGGGGGGGCAAATGAGTGTTTCTTCAGCCAAAAAGAGCAAACTCAGACGTGGTTGCAGCTTGTTCACTTTCGATGTCTTTTTATCCTGAATCTTAATTTGCAACGCATTATCGACTTTTAGGATATTTCTAATGTCGATTGCCCGGAAAGTCTGTACACTGTGCCCGGTTACTAATTCTAACAAAGTGCTTTGTTTATAAGAAATATTTTTTAATGTAAGGTTTTCATTTCTGCATTTTTTGAGACGCGTGTCATACTGCTTCAATAAAGAGTCGCTTAATGATGAGATAGAGATGGTAGCCACCTCTTCTGGCACCTTATTCATTTATAAAGCTCTCTGGACAAAACTCCTGCAACCAGTGTAATCTTGTCTCACACAGGATGACGCTGTCTGTTGATTGTTAGCAAGAGATTAGGATGAGGCTCAAAATAAACAGCCTTCAATTTGAGCATTTTCATGTACACGGGAAACCAAACCTGGGCAGGCCATTTTGGAATCAGGCCTAATCCCGAACATTTTTCGTTTTTTATTTTCTCTAAGATGCGAAGGATCAGTGAAAAAGGTGGGAAAGCGTAAAAGAAAAAGGCTTTCCATTCGATCGTAAGCGCGTCTATCATAAATGAACCTGGATCTTTTTTCCGTGAAATATATCTGGGGCACTTCGTGTTTAATCTTGATGCAAATAGATCCACATCTGGTTTCCCAAATTTAGCGACAATATTCTCGAACGCGTCTTCTGACAAAGAGTATTCCGTTTCCGGTTGTAATCGGCGCGGTTCAAAATCTGCTTCTACATTATCTTTTGATTTAATGTATGTAGCTTGGAACGTTACAATATTAATTTTAATTGTTCTTATTAACAAAATTTTATTTGTAATTGAAAATGATGAATTTTGATGTGTAAATATCAAATGAAAATTAATTAAATCAGAAAAAAATCGAGTAAGTTGAGAAGATATTTAGAAGTTTTAAATAAAATTTTGAAGCTTTTAAGTATTTTGAAAGATTTGAGATAATATAAATATTGTCTCAATATTCATGGGAAATTTTTTATGATTTTTATTTTGAAAAATTAATTTAAACAGAATATTTAGGAATTTTTAAAACTGAAGCAAATTTTGATGAATTAATAAAAATTGAACAGTTATAAATTTGGAAAAAATTGGAATAAGTTTAAGAGATGTTGAGAAGTTATGAAAATTTTTCAAAAATAATTGAAAATTTGTGAAGATTTTGAAATAAAATTATGTAGCTTTTCAGGGATTTTGAAAGGTTTCAAGATAATACATTTTTTCTTTAAAGTTTTTGGGAAAATGTAAAGTGATTTTTTAGTAAAAAAATATAGTTTGAGGAAAACGTTTTAAAAGATTTCCAAACAAATTTGGATGTATAAACAAGAATTGAAAAATTATTCATGTACAACGACTTTACATCAAAATACTTTTACTTCTAATTTCAAAAATTGTTCAATTAAAAAATATTATAATCTTTCAATTTTTAATGTTTCTAACTCAAAAATGCGTAAAACGATATAATTTTAAAAATGTATAAATGTTTTGATTCATTCTGCAATTTAGAGAATTGAACATAATAGAGTGCATTTATAATTAATACAAATTTTGATTCGTTAAAACGATTACTTCGGATAAATAATTTTTTAAGAACAAGAAAAAGTCTGCCTCAGCCAGGATCTGAACCGAAAATAGGAATATCGCAAAAAGTGGAAATAGACGCCTAAATTTTTCTGTTTAAAAATAATCTTTTTATAGTTTATGCTTGACTTCGAAAATTTTATGAATATTTTATACTTCTTGATCAATGATTATACCATGACACACAAGACGCTGCTTGTAAATATGAAAACATGGTTTCTATTTAAACATTTGTTATATATGTTTATAACACTCATGATTCATATATTTATATAATTTATAATAAACATCCAAGTCGAAGAAATAACTTTACACTTATTATTAACCACCCCCTTGAGAGTGGAGGGGAAGGGGAATTATTGAATGGCTCCGCTAAAGCCCTTCTCTGGATCCGCTCCTGTCCAATGGCCGTGAGTTATCACTCGATTACAATACGCTCCCCACCCGGAAAGTGACGCGTCGGTGAAAATTTCGAGTCGTGGCTAGAAAAATCGAATTTTATTGGAAGCTCTCACGATGTTGTTGCTCCACCAATTAAAATCACTCGATAAAGATTTTGATATCGCCATTTTACTTTCATAATTTTCATTATTCCATTGCAATGCAAGGAATCTTTCTCTCTCAAAAGCGCGCATATGAATTATGCCATATTTCAAAGTCTTGCAACAAGACTCCAGAGTTCCAACAAAAACTGCGAATTTGTTAATTTTGCAATAACTTTTACTTTTGATTTCCTCAATTAGTTTGGAGACTCGAATTTGTTTTTCCCTTGTTAATTCTATTGTCATCTTTGGAGAATCGAAAATGAGGCCCAAATATCTGATTCTGTTTGACGGAGCAAAACAGCTTTTTTCCTCGTTTATAATAAATCCGAGGATTTGTAAAATTTTGCACGAAAAATTTACATTGTTCCGGCACATCTGAACGGAATTTTCTATCAATAACAAATCGTCTAGATAAATAACAAAATCGTAACCTAATTCTCATAATTGCGCAACGACTGGTTTCAAGACTTTGGTGAAAACATAAGGGGCTGAATTCATTCCGCATGGAAGACAAGTATACTTAAACAGAGTGACCTCAAGCATTTTATCGTCTTCTCACTTGAAATGTTTACATTTTATCAATTGATTTAATTTTTTAAATTGAGAATCAATTGAGAGGAGCCGTCTGATTTTCGTATGAGAGAAATGTTTGAGACAAACTGACTTTCGACAGGTTGAGCGCGAGTTATGAATCCCTTCGTGACTAATTTGGATAATTGTTCTGAAATCGCATTTTTTCATCTTCAGACTAACGTGGTTCGAGTGGAGGAGAAATCTGAAAGGCTGTCATCATGAAGGGAATTTCATAACCCTGGACCCAGCTTAATACAGTTTTGTATGAAGTAATCTTCAACCATTCTTGAAGAAAAAATCTGAGCTGTCCAGCGAGGCAACTTCCTGGGGCTAACAACGCTTCTTGACAGACGTCTGCTTCCCTGACTGGTTTCGATTTTGACTCCACGGCTTCGAGGTCGATTGGTACTTCGAATTGTACGAGTTCCTCCGTTGCCCGCTCGACGTTTTGAGTCGCATTCGGTTTTAGAGTCTTGGTCGTTGACTCGAGGGATTTTGCTGTTTTCATCGTCTCATCCAGGTTCTTACTTACGTTTCTTTAATTGGAGTATCGCGGTTGGTAATGGCATCTTGTAAAGCGGCCTTAAGCTGCATGTTCAACTGTGGCGGGTCCACGAAAAGGCAGTTGCTCGGTGGAGGGAACTTTTTTACGAGGAGCTTTCTTTCCTCGATCGGTAAACCTTGCTTGAGTATTTCCTCAGTTCGTACTTGGAGGTCCTTATGGATCGGATCCGTAAGAATTCTGTCAGGTTCAAGGCGGCCACCTATTACCTCGAGAACTTCTTTTCCCGACCCCTGTTCACGGGACGTCGCGTCGACGGTCTGGGTATTATCATCGGACTCCAATCCTCTCTTGCTACGCGAACTGCTCCGTTCTCTGTCCTGACGAGAATCATCCGAGGATTCAGACTTCTCACTTCTCAAATAATAGCGGTCTCGTCTGCGACTTATCCCTCTGCTCTTTCTTTGGTAATATGAGTCGTAACTCTTCTCTCGTGAACGACTTCTGTCATCGTAGTCATCGTCACTATAACGTGAGCGTCTTCTTTGCCGGTAATAATCTATAAAAAAAGATATTGACGAATATTTTTGTGACTAGCCAGCTAGAGAGAGGAAGGAGACTCGCAAGGTTCTCCCCAACAAGCATAATTAATATTTGATATAGCAAATATAACCTATCTTTTTTGTCGCGTCAGTTGCAGACTGACGCGTCAACAATAGGCGTAATCTCGCATAGATTACGGTTTTTCTTTTCATTTGCAACACTTCGCAAAAGTGGCAAACATTATTTGCACGAAGTTTTTCTCTGCGCAAAAAACGACGTTTGTGCATGAAGAACGTGTGTGCATCTATTTTTTCTTACCTGAATCTTCGGTTATGCGTTCTAGCATTTTAATTCTTTTACTGAAATCCTCATTACGTTCGGAAGAACGTTTTCGTTTACTTTTCTTTTCCATTGTTCTATTTTTTTCTGGATTTTAATTTCTAATTATGCATATGCAATCAGCATTCATCGGTACAAAGAAAAAAAATGAAAGACAGAGAAATAGGTCCCTATGTTATAGGGGAAAATTTTTTTTTCTAGTAACTTTAAAGCTCGTAGCAGCATCGGTATGAATTAGGCGTTACTACAATGTGATCTCGAGGAAGAGGCGCGAAATACAATCCCACATTAACTTATTTATTTTTGCTCCTTATTCCTACTGAGATAAAATCTTATATTTAAAAAAAGAGTTACAGATTACTGAAAGCCGATTGAAATTAAAAGCAAAATTAAACCAAAATTGTATGAAAGCCTATGTAGCTATTTCAAATCTTTGTTTAAATTTATTTTTATTAGTTGTATAATATAGACATTTAAATGAGCGTTTTCTATGGTCGTGAATACAAAATAAATATATTTAACAAAAACTATTAAATTTTTTTTTGTTCGTCCTGGGTTAATTTTCAGACGCATAGTGAAAAAGGAAGTAAACACTTACAAAGAGGCAGATGTCGGAAGCGGAACTTCGTTCTTGTTTAGCAGACATTCCAGAGCAACTGCAATTACTTCGTTCTGAAATAAAAACATGAATTCAAAATTATACATAAATATTATGCGTTGAATAAAAGAGGAATAATGAGGCTAATGCAGACAAAAGGTCTATGCACAACATGTAGTCATCTTCTGGATTTCATTCAATTTTATTTAAAGATGAAGGCACTAAGAGCAGCTTCGCATTGAATATAAAAAGTATATCTACGCTTACGGCTTAGCAAAGGCAAGTATTGTTGAGAGGCTTTAAGATACTATATATGAAATCCGATATTCTTTTTTGGCAAACACATTTTGGTACACAGTGCACGTGTAATGCCACTCAGAGAAATGTCCTCTTCTAAGAAAAGGATGCTTCTTCATGCACAGAAAACCATTGGTGTGAATTTGTAAATTCAATTTTCCGATCTTAAACTATAAATCTCAGGGGCTCTGGACATTAGGGTTTTTCTAAAATTATTTCCTTAGATTTACGACTTTCCCACCATCATTTCGGAAAGATATTTTACTTTTCATGACCAACAGGGAATGTTTTAGAATATATTAAATATTGGCGTGGAGGCGAATTTCAGTGTTCATTAGGGGTGTTCCAAACAAAAGAAAGTCCGAATTTCAACTTGCATTTTCGATTTTTTGTTTAATTTGGGCCAAAAATAAACCACGTGAAGGATAAATGAATCCGAAAATATCTATAGGTTCTTCATCGAGAGTTTGTCTGTTTTTACAAAAAAAAAAATTTTAACTCGAAAACGGCAGATCATAACCCAAAATTAAACATAATATAAAAGATGCGGCTCATTAAAATAAAGATGTTTTTATGATACATATTTTTTTATAATTATGCATACTTAGTTATGTATGTTACGTACAATCAATCTCAAAAGTTGCCTATCTTTAAAATAGTTTATAAAATCAGCAAAAATAGATCTGTTATTAATTTCTAAAAATCTTGATGGAGGCTTTTGAGCGTACTTCAGAAAAAAAATTATTCAGGTTAAAATTTTTTATTAAAAAGCAGTTATTTAGAGTTTTAGTTTTTGCTTTCTCTTTAGAGAAAAGTCACCATTTTTATTTATTTCTAATGACGAAGGTCTCCTTTTATTCTTTGAAGGATTCTATACAATTATGTTGGAGTGGGTTTTATTAAAAAACTTATTCTAGAAATCACACAGTTATTAATGTTATGAAGGAAGACGGTTTGAATTTTGATCAACATCGCCCAAATAAAATGATAGAGAATCCTTCAAAGAATAAAATGAGACCATCATCAGTAGGATTAAATAAGGAGTGTAACTTTTCCCTAAAGAGAAAGCAAAAATTAAAAATCTTAATAACTACTGTTTAGAAAACAATTTTCAACTGAATTATTTTTTTCTGAAGTACGCTTAGAAGCCTTGGTCAAGATGTGTAGAAATTATTAATAGATCTATTTTTGTTGATTTGATCAATCATTTTGAAAATTGGCGATATTTGAGATTGATTGTAAGTAGTGTACAATGTACATCCTTAAGGTCACATGAGAAGAAAATTATTATAAAGAAGAGTTAATCATAACCAATTTTCAAAAAATAGTGATTTAAAATGTTTATTTAGATAAATTTTTAAGAACCTAAAAATAATTGTAATGTACACTAAACACCTCTTAGTAATTGTAATAGATGATAAATGTTCCTTTATTACAATTTTCTTTCCATATCTCTTTAAGTATTCTTAATTATAAAAAAAAACTTATGATAAGAAATAATCATTTTAGTGACATGCATCTTTTACATACTTCAATTTTGCGTTTTGATTGGCCGTTTTTTAAAAAAAATTAATTTTTTTGTAAAACCAGAAGAATTTGCTATGAGCGATCGCTCAATATTATCAGATTTATTTCTTCTTCTGCGTGGTTCATTTTTAACCCAAAAGGAACAAAAAAATTAAAAACGGAAGTTGAGATACGGTCGAATTGGCCAGCGTTCAGTGATTCGAAAAGCTGATAATCATCGTATTGGACTGGATTTTAATGGATTTATCACAATTTACTCAAATACTTTGTAATACTTGCGTTAACTTAATTTTTTAGTAACTCTCCTGTTTTCACTAGTCAAATTCATTCTTCAATTCCTGCCTTCTCAACAGACTTTTTTCATTCAGGATTTTATTTATCGATTCAGTGAAACGTATTTGACATTTTTTCGATATTTGGTTACATATTCCACTCGTTCTTTTCAAAATTTATCTCTTTTGGTCAAAAAATGGAATTCAAAAAGAAACAGAGGACGCCATTTTATTTTCAACCAAAAAGAATTACATTTTTGTGCAGGAAGAAATGAATTTTCAAACCAGAAGGGGAGAGTTTAATGTTCAAGCCGAACGGATGATTTTTTAATAAGAAGGTTACTTCTCAACCAAATATTTCTTGACTTTCCAGGAAAGTAATTGATTTTTTTTATAGAATTCATTCATTTTCTAGCATATGGTTGAATTTTTTGACGGAAAATATTACTTTTAAACCAAAAAGTTCATTTTCAAACAAATAGTTCAATTCTGATCATTTTTAAACCAAACCGACAAATTCTAAAGAAAAGTGTGGAATCTCAACAACAACAAAAACAAAAAATATATATAAATATATATAAATTTCAACGAAACAGTTCACTTTTCTAACATATTTGCATTCTCTGTCCCGAAAAGAAACAAATTTCAAACAAAATAGTTGCATTTTCAACCAAAGTTATGAACCCTAAACCAAAATTATGAACCCTTGAAGAAACGTAACTGAAGTTGTAATAAGATAGTTTAACTGTAAAGGAAGTAGTTCAATTTTCAAGCAGAAGAGATGAATTTTGAAAAAAAGCTGAAACCTCAGTGAAATTCGATTATTTTTCTGCCAAAATGGTTGAATTTTGTAGCACAGGAAATGCGATTTTTTTTTAAAAAAGAGATAAATTTTGAAAAGAACAAGCGAAATATGTAACCAAAAATCGAAAAAAATGTCTACTAAATTGTTGAATTTGTGAGAAAGAAGACTAATTTTCTTCAAAGTAATTGCATATTGAAAGTAACAATATCATTTTTCAAGAAAAGAATTACTTTTCTACTAAGTAGTAAAAATTGTAACGAAAACAGACACATTTGAAAACGAAATTGGAACCAAGACAGAACAAGAGTCTCCAAAATCGTTGTAGTTTCAAAGAAAAAAGGCGATAATTGCATTAAAAATGCACCACGAAGAATTTGTAATGAAACTTCTGCTACAAGCAGTGTAACCGTCTACGCCTACGCCGCCAGTGGCCGTCCAAAAATCTGAGACGCTGAGAACGTGACTTTTTTTATTATTGTTTATAGCAGAATAAGTTATTATTTTACCTGAAAGTAGCTGACGCCAATTTGTTACACAAGACTTATACAATTGATGTACTAATTTTGAGAACACCTTCTTTTAAATTACTAAATATAAAACAGGTGAAAGTAAAAATGGAAAAGCGAATGAAAAATGAGCATAACTTAATAAATGTGAACATTTTAATCAAATCTTTTTCATCAATCTTGGAGTATACCTGCTAGGGAGTATTTTTTTTCTCTCCAACATTTTCGAAAAAATGACTTGCTGTACAGAAAAAGAGCTTTCGATTGTTCTGGAATTTCTTTAATGGATGTTTTCTCTAAATGTATCAATTTTATCGAAAAATGATATGAAAATGAAAATATGCATTTTTCGAAGTAGAAAAACTTTTGTTTGAAACTTTTTCCTGTAAAATCAATATCAAGAAATTTTACGTGGATTTGCGGCAACTTTGAAGGTGCACGCCAGCACATTCACTTCCAGGTACGTACATGCCAATTCGCAGGTGCTATTTATATGTCATCTTGTACATGTACACAAATTTTCAACCTTTTTCGAGTCACAGTAATGAACCGTAAAAATTGGCACCTTTGTCAGGTCGCCACCGCTCACCACTTCTACTAACAACTTGGAAGCGCCCATTTTTACGATCGTCAGAGTAAGTCAAACGTGTCAGGTGAAAATTGTTCTTCTTCCTATCATTACACCATTTATGTAATGGGCTTATGGTCTATAAGTAGTAAGGTATGACTATGGGGCGCCGTTATGGGCGTGGCCTAATCCCCCTCTCCTATCCGCGGCACGCGTATGGAGGCGAAGCGACGCAGTAGATCAGACTGAGTAGCAAAGATCTACGTAGTTGGAGAGGGGGAAGGGGGAAGAGGGTCCCGTATGGAAGATTCTGGGGCTTTGACGTCACACTCGCAATCTCAGATACAGACACAGACACACATAAACACATTCTTCGTTTATTTCTGAAGGGACGATCTACAGATTGCCCGCACGGGATGGATGAATGCGAATACGATCCATCTGAGGATTCATCGGAGGAGCTCTCCCAAATTTGATATGCTGTAACATATAAAATACACACTAGTAAACCTGTCAAATCAGAAATATTGAAAAATATTTATATCTAAAAATACACACACAAATATTTAGAATAAAAGTCCAGTTAAAGGCCGAGTTAATAATAAAAATATAGGGAAATACATGTCGTAATATTCAATATATTTTCAAAATTGAGGTTTTTTAAATCAATATGGATGAGAATAAAAATTTTTGAATTTGTCGTCTTTTCAAAGTGACGACTCTGCAAATTTGGCTCTCCTTCCTTGTGATGATGTCATGCCCATTGAATTTCAGTACCATCGGGTGATGTGGCAACATATGCGTAACATTTAGGGCCACCAGAGACAAAGGATCGAATGTAACTCCCGACACCGTAAACTTCAAGTTCGTCAGTTAAATCTCCTAAGAATTTATCTATCGGAGGTTTATAGTCATCCAGATTATTCCTGTCTATACAAATTACCAAATCCGTATCATGATATGCCACACGACGGTCGAGTTTTTCCAGGTACTCGTAGAGGATTAACCATGCTTGAGCTTTGGTATTAGCTGCAATCACAACGTTTGCTAGTGGCGAGAGGAAAAAGGTGTCCTTTTTATATTTCCAACTAACATACAACGTTGAGTCATTTGCAATGATAGAGTTTTTCACCTCTATCTCAGGATCGCATGCTATCTTTAATAGATTCTCACGCTTTTTAATAATTAGTTTGTTATAAATTCTCCTTCTGAGCGTATTTACACCTGAGCCATTTTTTGCAATTTTACTGCACCCCAAAATCCCAACACTTGTGATTTAATAAATTCAACGTATTCCTTGTGTGAAAAGAAATTTTGGTTAAGACCTTCCGCGATAACATAAGAAAGTGTATTAGCAGTGTCACACATCCTTCTCACTATACTTTCAGGAGCCTCTGTGATATTAATATCGGCCAACACTTGGTCCCAACCATCATCAACATCATCATTATCATCACTGTCACTATTATTTGAATTATTTATGTCACGTGCCAAAAAGTCTGATGTTCTTTGCACTTCTTCCCGTCTATTCTCATCCCTTATCGAGATCGATCTGAGGCGATTAATGCCCCAAAATCCCGCTAACACGCGCACATAAAAACTTACATTTTTAACAGAAACATTATGAAAATCAAGCATGAAAAATGCTATACTGAGAATCGCGAGAAAGATAGATCGTGCTTCCATTCTGAAGGTTTGAAAACAACTGAGAATTTTTTAGATAAGGTCCTTCCATTTATAGACTTAGATTTTCTATTGTAACTATGCAGTTGCTCTTTCTCTCTTTCTCGCCCACCTATTACAAAAACTGAGATACAGGTGTATGAGTCGAGAGAAAAATTTGATAGAGGATATACTCTACTGTAAAAAATATTCATTTGAACAATAAAAATGGGTTCAAAAATAAATTAAAATAAGATTTAAAAATTGTTTCAAAAATTTGTTGGTACTTTCTCAAGAAAAAATATTAGATCTACATTCAAAAAAAAAAAAAAATTCATGTCAGCATCATCTTATTCTGTCTCCGGCTTACGAATTAAACAATTCTGCTTCAAAAAAACTTTTTGTTGGTTTGGAAATTCAACCCGATGGCCGTTTTGAACCATTTATACGATTACTTGGTAATTGTTGACGATGGTTATCTTTAAGCCTGTCAGAATGGACACAGCTAGTAAATAAATTCGATGTAATTGCGTCATTCTTTGAAGATGCGTGTACTAATACTGGTGGGACTTTACCGATTCTTTACGCTGCTGAAGACTGGTGACCTTCTCAGCATAAAACATAAACCAATTGCGAATCTCGCCCCCCCCCCGCCTCCCAGTAACAGAAGTGTTGGTGAGACTGACGTTACAACAAGATTATACCTTACACCTATCTACCCTATACCCATCCACACATTACTACTATCCTGACGTTACAACAAGATTATACCTTACACCTATCTACCCTATACCTATATACCCATCCACACATTACTACTATCCAACCGAGCAATTCACGCCTACCCCGCAAGGGAAACGGCTTAATGATATAATAATAATAATAATAATATTTTTGCGTTATCTCCTGAATCAGTCAGATAGTATTAAAAGTTATTTGAGAGTATTCGAGTCATTAACCCGACTTTTTTAATCAAACGAGAATGTGGTCACGAATCGATTAATTCAATTTTTTTAATTGCTCAAGCACAAAATATTAAAAACAAGTCAATATAAGTAATATAAAACGACAAAAAGAGCATAAAGTACTAAATTAATATTCCACCCGAAAAGATCTTAACTATGTTCTAAAATAAATAATTTTCAAGTATAAACATTCTTGGTATAACAAACAAAATGCGATCAGTAGTTAAATCACCCGCATGAAGATGTACATCCTTTCTTTCTCTTCAACCGACAAATGAACACGTAATTAATTCAACATGACAAAAACAAAAATAAGTCAAAGCAGCGAGCGCCTACGAGGAATGATACTTAGCCTATTAAGACATTAATTTAAGTCTTTAAAAGAATCTTAAAACAACATATTTTTTTATTTTGTTAGAAAAAAATGTATTAAAAAAAAGATTTGAAAAAAAATTCGATTAAAAAAAATTATGCAAAAAAAGGTCTTAAAAACATTTTTGAATAAAATTTGACTTAAAAAAATTATGTAGAAATTTTGTTACAAAAAATTTTATTAAAAAGAAAGATATGTAAAAATAATTGTATGAGAAAAATTGTTGGAAAAAAATGTTTGATAATAAAAAAGGAAGGGTAAAAATAAATCAAATAAATTATAAAATAAGATTAAAAGAAAGGCCGTGGCTACGTATAGCGAAATTACAGTACAAATCGTCGACCTTTTTCAGTACAGATAGTGGGACCTGGAAAAAGGACTATTTGTCTCGGAATTGCGGTACAAATACAGAGTGGCCGTCTTAATCAAAGAAAAAACTTCCCGGTCATTTCCCGGTTCGCAAACATTCTTTACGGTCAATAAAATTAAAAAATTCGCATTCTAATGCTAAAAATTCTTCCATTTGAAGTAATAAAAATTGAGCTGCAAATTAAAGCACCCAACGTGGAGCTCTTGAATTTTAAACTTTTAAATTTGAAGTTGAAAAGTTTTTTAATTAAAAAATTTGGTATTCAAATGCTCATTAATTTACACGTAAGAATCAATCATTGAATTTTGTTTTAAATTATATCATTTTAACCAATTTTAAGCTGTAAATATTAAAAATTGAACAGTTACCGTTTTTTATAAGCTGAATACTTCTTAAATTAAAAGTTAAATTATTTTTATTTTATATAGTTTTAAAATCCTTAAAATGTTTCAAAATTTTATTTCAAAATCTACATGTTGTTTTACATTTTTTCACATTTTAAATAACTTTTGACATTTTTTCATAACTTTGAAACATCTTTTAAAATTATTCGAATTGTTCTTTTTTTTTTTAAATCCTGCAAAATAAAGAAAAAATCTTAAGATCTTCCACATTCATTTTTGAAAATTTTGTAAATATTTCGAAATGTTTTTAAATATTCTCTTGAAATTAATTTTTCAAAAATAAAATCAGTTTAAAATATCCTAGGAATCTTAAGGAAATGTTTTTTATTCTTTTAAAGCCTTTCACAATTCTTAAAAAGCTTCTACATTTTTTTGTTCGAAATCTGCAAAAATCTATATTTTGTTTTATATTAAGCCGTGGGCTATTTGCACCGAAATTACGGTACGAATAGCCGGATTTTTTGGTACACGCAGACACTTCGTTTAAATTATTTGAAATCATTTCAAATTTTTAAACAATTTCGAATTTTTTCAAAACTTCCAAAAATTTCAACTTACTCGAATTTTTTCTAAGAATAATAGGTGTTCAATTGTTATATATATATAAAAATTAAACAATTTGACTTACAAATTAAGTTTTTTTAAATAGAACAATAACAAATTTAACGTTCAAAGTTTAGTTTTTTTTTGTTTTTAGTTTTGAATATTTGATTTATAATTACTGATTTTAAATGAACAGTCAGATATTTTTAAATATTAACTAATTGTTCTTTTTCTTATTTAAGAAATTTCAAATTGAATGGTTTAAAAATGGAACATTTCATATTGAAACAATATTTGAAATTCAATAAAAGCCTTTAATTATGAATATATTATTTTCAAGTTATTTTAACATTGAAAATAGTTTATAAAGTTTCAATCGGGCGTTTATATTTGTTTTTCTAATAAGAATTTCCAACTGAAACAGTTTAATTTTTAATGTTAAAGTCTGGAAATTCTAAAATTGTGAACTGATTCCGAATCGTCTTGTAAAATCAACTATTATTCACTTTTTAATCCTGAAAGTACAGTTCAATTTAAAAAATCATTAATTAATTTATATTCACAGTTGATCAACTGAAATATTTTTTATCTAAACTAAATTATATCATAATTGAAAAAGATAACAATTTAACTAATTACTTAAAAAACGGTTCAAATCAAAGTTGGACAGATTTTTTTTCTAAAAATTTGTAAAATTCACGGTAAAAAAATGAGTTCACTGCCATTTCCCGGTCTCATAAAATTCCCGGTCCAGCGGCCACCCTGAAATACGTTGGACAAGTTGTATTTTTTGGCAAAAAACGAGGTCGACAATTCACATATCGTCCTGTGAATAATAGAAATCGCAAATATTAGCCAACATATTAAAATCGCTGGCATCTGAACTACTGAGCCGATCTAAAAACTTTGCAATAGAAAGTTGTAGAGGATTCAGTTGTCTTTAAATTGAGTGCTCGTTTAGGGAAATCGGCCGATTAGAACACGAGATATACTCAAAAACGTCAGAACAACTCTGAAAATTGAAAAAAAAAATTTGAACATTGATATCTCGAAAACGCTTCCATACAAAAATTGTTGAGTGTGATTTTCGTGTTTAGTGGGCAAAAATACATGGGAAAATCATAGTGAGATATGTTGGGCAAAATGGCTGTGAACTAGTGATATTCAACGCTTTAGTACAAAATACACGAATTTTGATTTATATATTTTGAAGGTTGAAAAATTTTTAAAGCGAGATTTTAATAGGATAGAACTTTTTTGTCAACTAAGGGTCAATAATCATATTTCTCAAGTTCTGATAATGTGAAAACAGTATGTCTAGTGATCAGCCAATTAAAAATTCTCAAATTTTCCAGACCAATTTAAAGTTGCCTTTTTATAATTTGGAAATTATTTATTTACACATGCTAAACTTATACTCAATCCCAGATTGAAGTAATAAATATTGATCGAAGCTACATTTCCGATCACGAGTATAACACAGGTTATTTATCGATGAATCCGTAAGTTCTTTTAATGTTAATAATTATATGAGATTTACATTTTTTTCTCTTAAACAGCAAAAATAGTGCAAATTTCAATGTTTTCTTAACATTTAAAATAAATCTAATGTAATAAACATTTTTTTAATGCTCTTGGAATCAACTTAAAGGTAAATTTCTACATTTAAACATTAAATTTATCACTTTCTCCCATTTTCAATTTTCTTCTATTTTCAATTGTTAAAAATTAAATTTTTCGGACGAAAAACACTAAGATAATGCAGAATTGTTAAAATATTCTAAATCTTGTTCAAATTATAATGATTTTTGCTTAAAAATACCAATTTTCGATTAAATGCGCCCATGTAACTTAAAATAAAATTGTTGAAAAATTATGAATCTTCTTTGAAATCTAATCATTTTTTAATGAAAATGTAAATTTCTAACGAGAAACACTAACATAATCCTAACTTTGTTAAGCTTTTAAATTTCATTATTATAACAAACATCATTGGATTTAATTCGATTTTTCTTTAAGAATACCGATTTCAGATTAAACACGTGAAAATAACCTAAAGTTGTTACAAATTGTAACTATTCTTTGAAATATATATTTTTTTAAATACCATTAATTACCGGCGAAAAACACCAACATAACGTAAGAATCATTTGTTCCAAATTGTTCTTCTTCTTCGAAATGTAATGATTTTTGTTTAAAATAACCGATTTCATGTGAAAACCGTTAACATAACCTTAAATTGTTACAAAATTGTAAATCTTCATTTAACTCTAAATTGAAACCCGCTAGCTTAACCTATAATTGTACCAAAAAAATTAATCTTTTTTTTTTAATCTAAGGACTTTTTACTAATAATACCGATTTCTGGTGGAAAAAGCCAACATAGCCTAAAATTGTTAAAAAGTTATGAATCTTCTTTGAAATCTAATTTAAGAAAAAATTTTAAATACCAATTTCCGAGCAAAAACACTAACATAAACAAAAATTGTTCGAAGATTCTAAATCTTGTAAAAATTATAATGATTTTTGTTTTATAATACCAATTTTCGATATAAAAGCCAAACGTAACTTAAAACCCTTAAAACAGTTAAGAAATTATGAATCTTCTTTGAAACCTAATGATTTTATATAAAAATGTAGCTTTTCGACGAAAAAAACTAACAGAATCCGAAATTGTTGAAACTTGTACCTTTTATTATTTTAATTAAACATCATTGGATTCAAATCCAATAATTTTTGTTTAAAAATACCACTTTCAGACGAAATACACAAACATAACCTAAATTTGCTGAAAAATGGTAAATATTCCTTGAAATCTCAATTTTTAATATTAAAAATACTAACAATTTCCAAAGAAAAACACTAACATAACATAAAATTGATTAGAACGGTAGGTCTTCTTCGAAATCTAATGATTTTTGTTTAAAATAACCAATTTCATTTGCAATCTATATTGAAAACCACTAACTTAACCTAGATTGTACGCAGCATTTTTAACTTTTTTGAAATCTAATGATTTTTTACTAAAATGCAGTTTTATGGTGTAAAATGCCCACTTGAACAAAAATTGTTAAGAAATTATGAACATTCAAAATCTAATAATTTATAATTTATGATTGAAAATACATATTTCCGGCGTAAAGCGCTAAGACAACCTAAAATTTTTGATTGATTTATTAGATAATTTGAAAGTTTCAATTTGACATTGCAAGAGTAATAAAAAGCACAAAAGTTTCTCAATTCGCATGTTTCCTATGATTTTTCTTATTAAAAGGGATTATTTGTAGATTTAATTTCCAGTTTCAATTTTAAGGCATAAAACAACTTCAAGTGATAAAAAGCCAATTACGTATTCAACAACAATGATTGCGAGACTTTCGAGATATTTCATTACATCACTTTTTTTTAGATAGAATTCGCCTTATCACATACAGAAATAAGAAGAATAATCATTCAAATATTTTTCATTTGGCAACAATGTTAAAGAAAATCAGTAGATTTCACTCAAAGAATATTTTGATTTGTATTAAATAACTAGTCTAGTGCACATTTATGACTATTTCATTTTAAGAAATTTGAATGTTCACCAACTTCAATTAATTTTGTTCACTTTGAATACCTCGTCTATTCAAAATATTTGAATTTATCTTTGAATTTAAAATTAATCATTAGCGCTAGGGTGACCAGACGTCCCGCTTTTCGGGTATGCCCCGCTAAGTCACGATTTTTCTTAAAAATATCTCGTTTTTTGACTTAATTCGGCAGTTTTTAATTTTTTTTGTTCAAAAGCTTTTTTTTCTCGCTGTAAATTTATCCGCGAACAATAACTTCGTTAATTTTTTCCTACTTTTTTTCGAAGAGCCAATTACTACATTTTTTTAACACCCCAAAAATAATTAGCTAACAATACAAAAATTAGAAATTAAAAATTATATGCTAAAAAAACTTTTTCCTCCGTAAAGTTAGGGTTCCTAATTTTATTGAGGGGGGGGGGGGGGGGGCATTCAGAATATCCCGAATTTTCACTTCCGAAATCTGATCACCCTATCAATAGCTTAATTCTTTAATTTTTCATTCGCAAACGCGTTCAATTTAAAATCCTTACATTTCAAATGCGTCAAATAAAATTTTTTTGACATTTAATTTTGAATTTTTTAAATGATGTGTCTACTAGTTCTGAAAAATTGGGAGTGTTGGAAAAGGGACGACTAGTTAGGTATAAAAAAAATATTTGACTACTCATCCCGAATTTTGCAACAATTCGTTTTTTAAATATTAGACGATTTAAAATGTGTCACTTTCAAGTTAGAAGGGTCTGTTCTCTGGCAAATTATATCATTTTGAAAATCAGGGGATTTAAAATGTTAAATTTTCCATACTTTTTTCATTCATTCAAGAGAACGAAAGTAAAACGATCTTTGTCATTTTGAAGAAAATTGAGGAAATACAACAAAATTGTCTACTGCACGCACTTTAATTTTATTCTCTACATTCAAAATCCGGATTGCAGAAAGTGTCTGCCGACATCATTTCAGAGCCTGCACTTGGGTAATTAGAACGAGAAAATCAGCGCATCGAGTTTGGTGTGAGAGAAAAGCCCCGCGATTCGCGTAAAAAACCGACGTTAAACGAACCCAGAGGAAACAATGCACGAGTTGGAAAGTAACTCCGAAAGAGATAATAGAAATGGAAAAGGCGATAAATGATTCCTTGAAATTCGGGAAATTGGTGTTTGTTCGCTTTTCTCACCTGTCTTCATGTACGGCGAGTACTTTCGTACTCGATGGTGCGGATGCAATTGCGCGGCCCTGCTGGCGTCGACCCCCCTGTCAACAGTTTTTCCGTGGTTCGTCCCTGGCTTTGTAACCCGGGAAACGCTCGTCGGAAAATGCAGAGTACGGAAAATAGGATTAAAGATGTATTTTGTTGTTGATGACGGCCGGTCAGAGGGTCGGTTGTCTGCTACAGTCGTCTCCTTGGCTACGGCATCGATATACCCTCTTCATTGAGGAACACCTTCTGCGCAGACACCATCTTGAGTGTCCACTTCCGTCGACGGAGCTGCCATCTACACCATATATTTCGTTGTTTTTAAGCTTTTTAAGCACATTTGACTCATCAAGTTTCATTTAATCGTTCTTTATCGTGGATACAACACTTGTCTACTTAAAATTACACCAGACAGTCCGTTTAATTGAAAAATGGAAATTATAACCTAAATTGGCGACCAAACTTTCTTTCGCGCGAAATTCAAATCTGTGACAATTTGCATTATAATTTCTGGTTTAAATAGTGCGTAAGACTCCAATTGGAACTTTGTGAAGTTTGTTTTCGTTCAATAATTTTTAACTTGTACTTATTTAATTTATTCAGAGAAACAGTAAGATTTATTTCATACTAAAATAAAAATATTGTGGAGAGATATTCAATTTAGGGCGGCAAACGATATAGTGTTCTTCGCGTCTCTTGAATTTAGGGGGTCTCGTTTCCCTCGACCGCAGAACAACTAGTCTGTCCCGATTTTTTTATTTGCTTTCTCGAATTGAAAATTTATATTCTAATGGAAAAACGTAAATATATCTTTTATTTCTTAAATAAAATGTTCTCTTGTGGAAGCAGTGTATACTACGTATTTACAAATTCAATAAAGAAAGAAGAAAATTTATTCTTTGAGGAACTACTTCTTGAGCAAGGTTTCACGCATGTATCACTACGCGCAATTATATGTTAGTTTACACGTTTACACTTTACCATTTGCTTCAATTTGGTTACACGTATATATATGGCACAAACTACACGTGTATTTGTATCAATTGTTTATAGATTTGAAGGCAAAAAATGCGGAAACTTAAATTTTTTAAATAAATTTAACAAATGAAATTGTTTACATGTTATAAAAAAATATCTTCCTTATCTAAATTTTTAATAATTATACTTTTTGACTTTTTGAATAAACTGAATAATTTTGTATCATTTTGATAAATAAAACATATTATAGTTACAGAAATATAACAGATATAACAAAACCTAAGTCATGAAACACATTAAGATTCGTGTTCCTATATTGATTATACGTTGATTTTCACTCCAATTTGTAATAAAATTTTAATGTGCATATACAATTCGAACATTAGAAAGTGATTAGAATAAAAGACCATTCGAAGCCAGTCGAAGTTGTACCGTTGTAGGAGTATCTGACTATTTGACATCTGTCAAAGTCTGAAAGTGAGTCCAACCTGTCAATTGTCAACACGAAGTTGTCAATATGATGAGTTCGGAAAATGATATTGACGATATTGAAGAAATATGTGATAAAGAAACGAGCGAATCTGCCGTTCTTGAAATAAGTTCTACAGCAACAGGAGGACATGTAAAACAAGAAAATCCTGAAGTGGATTTTATTTCCAGTTACAGCACATCTATGGAAGGCTCTGTGGTAATAACATAACCTATACAATTTTGACAACTACTCCGTTCTCAACGAGTGCGAACAAGTGTGTCAATGGTGACATGCATAACAATGGCAAAAATTGAAAATCTGTCAATTTTTAATTAGTAATATATTATTATGCGCTAAGTTTTTTCAGTAAACAGCACTAGATTTTTGAAAATATATAGTTTATAGAAGGTAATTTACTCTTTCATTTTCTTTCGGTTAAAAAATGTCAAGGCGTAAATCTAAATTTACAAAATACTTCAATAATGTTTCAATGTTTATTTTACATTTTCTCGGGATATATAAAATACAGTTTATATCATATTTATGTTTTTTAGGTTGCTTCACCATCCGTTGATAGTTTTTCCACATTCCCAGATCAAGAAATGTCTGATTTTCAATTAGACTCCCGCGATTTACAAGTCAAAGTCGATAATCCACAGAAACATGTAGAAACTCTAGAAACTTACATCACTTTTTGCATCACGACTAAAGTAAGTTTTTTATAGTAATTTTTATTTTGTATCTTGATCATTTTTAGAACAATAACCAATTTTATCAAAAGTAATTTAAATTCATAAAAATATATCTAATTCAGTTTTAATTTTAAATTCCAGGCTATTTTATAACTTTGTATTATTTGTTTTACACTTTTCTTTAATTCTCTACTAAAACTTCGATATTTTTTTAGTCAACTCGACCTGAATATATCGAGGGGGAGTATGTTGTTCGTAGACGTTACAACGATTTCATTTGGCTGAGGCAAAAATTGGTGGAAGCATACCCAACACACATTACTCCGGTAATATTTTAAATCAACGTAACTAAATTTATAGTAAAAGGAACTGCATTGGTCAATAAAGTAAAAAATCGAATTCTGAAGTTGATTTTATTTCAATCTAGCCAATGCCAGGGAAACATTCGCTCTTGGCTCAGCTGGACCGATACTCGAAAGAATTCATCATCGCTCGTATGAAACTCTTACACGTTTTTCTTAATCGGATTGTTAACCATCCGATACTCAGTTGCGACAAAAGCCTCCATATTTTCCTCACCTGTAAACCAACTGTAAGTAAAATATATTATATTCACGTAGAACTATTATATATTAAAAATTTAAAAACAGTATTTAAGGGCGTTGAAACCAGGATCCAAGTTCAAAATTGAATTGCCTTATTTTACTCCAGAAATACTAGAATTACATATTTTTTAGATAATTAGGGCCTATTCCTGTTTTGAATCAAATCTGTATTCAGAATGAAATATTGGCTAATTTTAATAGTTTTGGTGTAAAACTTTTTTTTATCGAGTTAGAATAGAAAATAAAAACATTGTATACAAAAACAATTTAAATCAGCCAATTTTTCACTCCGAATACAGATTTGATTTAAAACAGGAATAAGCCCTAATTATATAAAAAAGATGTAATTCTAGTATTTATGGAGTAAAATGAGGCAATTCAATTATGAGGTTGGGTCCTAGTGTCAACGCCCTTAAATCTAGTTTTAAAAATGTTCAATTTTACAGGAATTTTCAGTTCATCGGAAAAATCGAGGTAACGTTCTCGTGAAAGTCGCAGATTCACTGCCGAACATTACAAGTGTTTACTCGATGAAATTACGCAATTTGGAATTCGAACAGATCCGTGAATATTGTTTTTCCTTGAGCGAGAAACTAGCGACTATGGATAAAATCAGTCACCGTATTTATAAGGAAAGGCAAGGTAAATATCTAATAAAAACATCTGATAATCGGTTTTAATCGAGGGATTATCACTCTTGAAATCTGGTGGTGCCTTCGTGTAAACTTTGGAATCTAAAATTTTTGTGATACTTTTCGAAATATTTTGAAATCTTTCGAAATGTTATGAAAACTTTGAAATATTTCTGAAATGTTTGAAAATTTTTGAATTCTTTGGAATCTGAAATCTTTCGAAAAATTATGAAAACTGAAAGCTTTGTAAAATAATTTATATAGTTGTGAAATTTTTTGAAATCTGAAATCTTTAAAATATTTTTGAAATCTTTCTAAATATTATAAAAACTTTGAAGTCTAAACTCTTTGTGAAATCCTTTTGAAATCTTTGTGAAATTATTAAAGTATTTGTGAAACATTTTATGATGTTTGTGAAGTCATTGAAATATTTGTAAAATGTTTTGGAATCTTTGTCAAGTATTTTAGAATCTTTGTGAAATTTTGGGAATTTTCCTACAGTCTGAAATATCTTAAAATTTGTTTAAATATTTGAAATCTTGGTGACATTTTTTGAAATCTTAAAATCTGGTGTTCACTCAAAAGTCTAGTTATATTTTAAATTAAAACTTATTTTTCCCCCTAGATTACTTAATGGAGTTGCATCAATTGCATCCTATATTTACCCTATGGGCTACGACGGAACCGGAACTCGCTCCTATTTTATTAGCAATGGCTAAGGCAATCGAAACGAATGCTGATGCTCACCAAAAATTGTTAGATTCTGTTCCTTGCGAAGAAAAGGAATACGTTGCTTACATCGAGGCTGTAAAAGATGCCCTAAATCGACGGGATACGATGCAGGTTGAATATGAAATGACTGTCGATGACTTAGCAAAAAGACGACTTGAAAAAGATCAGGTAGGTCCTAATTTGAATATTTTTCCCAAACTTGAACTATATTCTCAATTAAATTATAGAATTAAAACGATTATATCCAAAAATATTAAAACCTAAACATTATTCACAGTTAACAAGTACAACGGCGACACCTCAACAGAGTCAAGGCTGGGGAGGATCAATCTGGAAAAGTGAAACTCGTGACGAGAAGTTGGAAAAATTAGGCCAATTAATTCCGCGTCTAGTGAAAGGCGTCGAAGTGCTACAAGATCGAATGGAATGTGCGAATGAGAATTTGCACAGTGACTTAGATAGGTGGAACGTAGAAAAACGAACCGATCTCAAAAATATGCTCATCACAATGGCTGATCAACAAATCTCTCATTACCAACAATGTATGACTGCCTGGGAAGAGATCCTCGCTGGATTTAAACTCGACGGTGTAGAATCAGAAGGACCTGCTGTAAAAATGTTGCCTTGAAGAGAAAAAGGAAGAAAACTCCTTAAAATACAGGAAGGAATGCATTATCGATCCTACAATTAAGAAAACCACGCCATAATGAATGTGAAAATTCTTGATATATTTACTGTTGAAAGAGTGGCCAGTGGAAGAAACGGATTATCTAGAGCTTAGACATTTTTCGTACACACTGGTGTCGCGCTCACATATTCAAAGTAAATATACTAGAAAAGTGACCTGAACACAAATCGTTGACTGCATTTGTAAACAAAGGAGAAACAATAAGGCGTCGAATTTACGAATGTCTTAAAGTGATAGGAATCTGCTGATATGCAAGTAATTTACAACTGCAAATTTTATTCATAGATACACAACAGCCGCATACATTAATTACAAAGTAGTATGCCTCTCTGTGATAATTCGATTAGTAAAAAAATAAAAAAGACCTAGTGGAGTAATCTTGAACAGAGATTTACAAAAATTAAAATAAGCTCTTAGTATGAATACTAAGTCAGTCAAAAGTAAAAGTCATTTTGCAGACATTAGCTATGCTTCGTTGCGGGACCAAAATCATTTTCGGTTGATGATTTTTCGTTATAGTTTAACAACAGTGTTCCAAAAGGAAACGATCGACAATCAATTTATAAATTTATCAAAAAAAAAGCTCATCTAACTTTACAGATGACGTGTTAATTTATCTACAGTAGAGTTTGTCTATCCGCAATTAATTTTTACTGCACAAAAGAGATACAAAGCCAGTCTGCATAAAATATAGTTTTCAATAAAATCTAAAATTCCTTTCTTTATATCGCATCTAAAGATGCCATCCAAGAAAAGTTTAAAGTTAAAACTTATGTAAAATGACTGTCGTCATTATTATTTACAATTGCAATAAGTAATGCTTTAAAATATACATTTAATTAAACACATTACGCACTTTCTTCGCACTTATTCGATGAATATTTTCTTTGTACCTAATAATAAACGCGATTTCCACTTATCAGCTAATAACTTATTATTTCTTTTACGATTTACGTCGTTGATCTTTACTTAAACCTACGTAGGCTTCGGCGCAAGGAGAAATTCTGTTAGAATAAATAATCAGGCTTCGGCGCAATATGTTTGTAGTCTAGAGACTACCACTGGAGAAAACTGGTGTTATGTAGAATTCAACAAGATTGTCCAGATCTTGTAATCTGCTGATTGATTCACCTGAAATCAAATTTTTTATTTTATAACTTATCATTCTACAGATTTTATTCTTAAAAAGAACAGCAAAAAAATGCATTAACCAAAATTATAAACATTTGGAATAAAAACTTTCTGGGAAAACAAATTTTTGTCCAGGAAATTTATTGTTAATGAGCAACACAATTTCAATTACGAAACTAGTCATATTTATAAATAATAGAAATAAAAATGAATTATTAGTTTTCATTTTTAGGAGTCGCCTTTCATTTATCGAACTGTGAAGGCTCGGATCGATGAGAACGCTTCAAAGAAGTCGCATTAGTCGCATAAAATTACAAATAAAGTCCCATGGAATTTCGAAAAAAAGTCCACAAAATGTTGGATCAAAATTAAAAACATTATGAAAAAAGCAGTACTAAACACTGAATGACTGAAATACAAGAATTATTTGTTTAGGAATATAGATTACATAATTCTCATTGATTTTCAATTATTCTTTGCACAATCAAAATAAACTTTAAGTCAAAACAATTTGTTAGCAATAGTCATTCAGCTTGAAGGATTCCTTTTTAAGATGGGAGAAGCTTATAATCTAGATTAATTTTGAAACTCAAAAACATTTATTTTAAACATTTTAAACTTCAAATAACTCAACAATTAAGGCTTTCAATTGGAGACTATAATTTGAATATGAAATTATGCATTTTTTAATAATTTGGACTTGACAGCCCAAAATGCTTTCGAAACAGGGGAAATAGGGTGATTCTTCAAGAAAATAGGATAATAATAGGGAAATACATTATTTTAAATCAAATCAATTAACAAACAACATTGAATTCGATATGAAACGCTTTAAATTCCTAAGATTTCAAGTCAAAATACATTGCATTTCTAAGAAACCAGTTGAATTTTCAACTAAAAGAGACGAATTTCTAACCCTAGACGTTTGTTTTAACTAAAGAGTTGAGTATTCAAGTTAAAAAGCCGAATAATTTAGAAACCAGCTGACTTTTGAACCTAAAAAGAGAAAATTTCAAGCAAAAGAGATGAACTTTCAACAAAGTAATTAAAGTTATAGCCAAATAGTTAAATTTTCAGACAAAGGGTCTAATTTTCTAACAAAAAAGGTTGAACTTCAACCAAATAGTCAAATTTCTAAGCTAAAAAGTAGAGATTTTTAAAAGACAGTTGAATTAAAAAAATATATCTTTTTAACTAAATAGTTGAAGTATCAATCCAAAGAACGGAATTTTCAATAAAATAGTTGAATTCGTATCCAAATAGTTGAATGTATAGTTGAAAATAAAAAAGTTAGTTTACAACCAGGAAAGGTGAATTTTCAACAAACCAAAAAAATGAGTTTACCATCATCAAACATGAATTTTCAATCTATAAGGACAAATTTTCTAACCAAAAAGAATTTTCAACAAAACAGTTGAATATTTTACCAAAACATTGACTGTTACAGCTCACAATTTACAGTTGGACTTTTAATCAAAAGAGATGAATTTGCAAAAAATAGATGAGCTTTAAATCAAATACTAGTTGAATCTCCATGCCAAAAAGACGATTTTTTTAAAGATATTTAAAAAAAAAGATGGCTTTCAACCATGAAAGTTGAATTTTCAACCATAAAAGATGACTTTTCTAACATAAAAGTAGAAAAAGAAAATAGAAAGTAGAATTTCAACAAAATAATTAAACTTTAAACCAAATATTCGAATTTTTTAACAAAAAGAATGAACTTTCAACTAAAAATAGTTGGATTTTCTTATTGGGTCCTATTAATTTAGTTCGAATTTAAGCGAAGAAACGAGAACAAGGTGAAGTTTCTTGAAAATAGGGGGAAGAGGAATTCTTTAAGAAGGGGCGAAAAGGGCGAATAGGAAAAAGAGTATAAAGATTAATGAAGACTATAACTGAATTTGAAATTAATCGTTTTTGAATGTTTTCGAATCACAAATGTCCAACTGTCAAGGCTTGCAATTTGAAAAAATTAAAACTTTGAACACGGATTCACGAAATGAGAAATTATTCAATTTTTAATGTTCTCTATTAAAATATTATAATTTTTCTAGTTTTGAATTTCAACTTTAAAAGTTTCAGTGTTATTAAAATTTAAACTAAGTATAGAGTACTTCTCAGAAAAACAGAAAAAAAGTCGATTAATCGCATTTTTCTTCAGAAAGTCGCACGATCCAAGCCCTGAACTTCTACCATTACGGAATTTTCCAAAAGACTAACCCCTTTTCCAGCTCGCTCAGAGCTAACGTTACGGAAAATTCCTCAATATTAGCCCCAAGGCTATAATTGACGGTTAGCTTTACGGAAAATTTCGTAATACTGATCAATATCTTCATTTATGTTTAAAAAATCTTGACTTTATGATAGACACAGACATGAATTTTTGGATGTAACTTTTTTAAATCAGTATTCATGGTACAACGTTTAAAAAAAACAACAGTTGAAAATTTAAATAATCGTGCTTGAAAAAATATTCTAAAGTAACAATAATGTGGCAAAAAAGTAACCAAAAATAAATATTTTTTACAAAAAAAGACGAAGTTTCCACTAAAATTATGAATCTTCAAAAAAAAAGTATGTTTAAGAAAGTAGTTCAATTTTTATCAAAATGGTTGAATTTTTCTGACTAAAAAAGATGAATTGTTAACGAAAAATGCAATATTTGATATAATAACCAAAAAAGACTTTAATTTAAAATAAAAAAACAGTAGAATTCTTTAAAAAAAGACGATTTTTCAACAAAATAGGTTATTTTTCAACCAAATTGTTGATTTTTTAAGCCAAAAAAGCCAATTATTACAACAAAGTTGAATTTTCAACCAATAAATATGGATTTTTGACAATAAAGTTATCTTTCAACCAAATAGTAAGATTTCCTACGAAAGCAGGGGAATTTTCAACCGAAAAAGACAAATTTTCAACAAAATAAGTACATTTCAAACCAAAAAGATGAATTTTCAAATAAAATTATGTATTTTCAAACAAAAGGGTGATTTTCAATCAAGAAGATTAATTTTCTACCAAAAAATATGAATTTTCAACTAAAATGATGAATCTGACAAAAAAATGAAGTTTTAACAAAAATTGTTGAACTTTTAACGGAATTTTTAACCAAAGAAGATAAATTCTCATCGAAAAATATAATACATAGTTCAATATCTCAATAAAAAAAGATTTAAGTTTTAAATTAAAATCTAGCAATTTTAGCTAAATTGCAATTTGTATCAGGATTCATAATAATTCAATTGATAGCCCTTTTTATACATTGTACATACAATTATTATTTTATTGTTATTCCCTGATTTGCCCGACTCTAGTGCCAAACTTACTGGAAAAATTTGAATGTTTCACAAGTTCCCTAAAAATTCCATTGATCAAAAGTGTCGTGTTTTGAAACTTTCAGAGTGAAAGTTTCCGATCAAAACTTTCAACGGCACGTTGATAATGGAACCTGATAGGAGAGTGAACTTATACGTGTTTTTAAATAATACGAATAATGAATTAATTCAATTCGTCATTTCGGGCAAAAAATGTAATCAAAAGTAACCTTTTCATAAAATAAGTAACTTTTTAGTAATCGCAGATCGAAACAGTAACTAAGTTACTAAAAAGAAACCCGTTCCGAGCCCTGGTAATATATGGAAGGACACTATTCTTCAAAAAAAAAAAAAAACGAAAAATTCAACAATACAACGTAAACAACACATCATTTTAAATTTCAGCATTCAAATTAATAAACTAACATTTAAAAATATGTGATAATTCCTTTCTTATTTCAAATAATTTACTAGTTAAAAGGCCGTGGCTACGTGTACCAAAATTTCGGTACGAATATCGGCACATGCAAAAGAGATATTTGTAATGAAATTTCTGTACAAACAACCGAATTTTTTAATACACGTAGACATTACCTTTTGTTAAAAATAGCAGAGTTAGTGTGAAAATTTTCAAATGAAAAAAAACTTCAATTTACGAAAGTTGTGAAGTTTCTCAAATTTTATTAAAATATTTTTTAAATTGAAGTTAAAGACAATATGTCAATTTTCTGAAAAGTTTTTAGATATTAAAAAAAATTATTTTCGAAAATAATTAACGTTTTTCAAACATCTTGGATCAAAAAAGTCATAAAAATGACCAAATTTTTTATTTACTTACAGAAAAAATTTAAAAATCAGTGGGTATATATTAATATTGTAGTTTAATAAAATTATTTAATCTCATTGAATAATATCAATCTGTGCTTAAAAAAACTTTTGTCCTGTGTGTAGGACAGACTTTTGTTTGAATATTTTTATTATTTCAAATACATATTTAGCCAATTAATATTTGAATCCGTTTGTAAACATTAATTTTATACAATGGTGAATTTCAATAAATAATTTGAAAAATGGCTGGTGCGCTACATCAGAAAATTCGGTTATTTTAGATGAAAGCCTAAAATAATTTTACTCGTACTAAAATTATATTGTCATTTACGAATTTAAGTTTCACGTGGTAAATATATATTATCATTTAAGTACTAATAGTAATTACAAAATAATGCTTCTAAATGTTAATTCTGAAATATCAATATCATTTTGACGCGACCATGCGATCTAAGTTGTATTAATTTTTGCTGCAATTCATTGAATTCCGCATAGTTTTATAAACTTTACCTTTCATTTTACTTCTAACAGAACACGGCATCTTAATATTTACGTACAATAAATGTGAGATTAAACTTGTTAATAACTATAAATCTTCAAACTTTTATTATTGTAACGCAAAATTAATTACAAAATATATTATGTCATAATGCGCAAGAGCAATGTAACGAAAAATTTACGAAAAATCAATGAATACAAGAATAATCCATAATTTCCAGAAAACAACGTTCTGATACAAAAATATTGTTTTTCAATTAAATAAAATTATCAAATATTTCTAAATAACGAAAGCGGCATTTGATATAAATACAATTTTATCAATTAAATTCTTGATTGCGTGTAAAAATGGTCAAATTTCATTTTTAAAAGAAATTTTTCCAATTAAACAAAATCATTGATTTTAAAGGTGTAGTAATCGGATTTGAAGAGCTAACTTCATTCATATTGTTATTCCGTTTCATATCGACTAGAAAAGGGTTATCCTTACGTGATAATCCAATGAGAAAAATGAGCATTTAACCAAAGCGAAGATTTTCACCATAAAATATTATTTTAGGCATTCAGCTAAAATAACAGAATGTTGTGATGCAGCGCATCCGCCATTTTTTCATTGCATAGGCCAATAAATAGAGAAACTCGACTCTAGGAACATCCAAAAACATTATATCACATCAACATTTTTTTTAAATCACGTCGCAACTACATTTAGGTGAACTATTCTCGAATTATCCATCTACATTACCAATTTGACTTTTCTTTGCAATTACTTTTTATAAATATGACCATGACAATGCCTTCAAATTTGACTTACTAACCACAGAATTTTATTATAATTCGTGCTATTATGGGGGAAAATGTTCAATTAAATATTAGAAAAAAGAAGAAGTCATAAATTGCTGTAAAGTAAACTGATAATATCCTGCTGTCATGCATACGTCTACTTTTTCAAAAATTTGTTCAAGACTCACCTGCCAGGGTCATTTCGTTGTGAAGGAAACGCACAGTGCGAGCATAAGGTTGCTGATTGTTCTCCCGCAATTTTGGGGCTAATCGCCTAGTGGGATTCCAAACAGAATTTCGACCATTCGGCGATTTCACGGAATTTGGCTTAATCCAATCTGGTATCACTTCTATCATGGGCAAAACGTGGGTTACTCTGTATAAACTTGTATCTATATTCCATGTAAATTTGCAACAGGCTTCGTACTGTTTTCTTTCCTGCGAACTAAAATATAAAAAGATGTATTGATTTATTTTTGCAAGGTTGATAATATAAATAAAATATAAATTAAATAATATTATATAATTCATTAAAACAAATTAGATAAATTATAATTATAACTTAATTGAATTCGAGTGAATTTCTACCTTTGTCCTTGGCTACAATTTTCACTGGCTTGAATCTTCATTATCAGCAAACAGATAATATCTCCCGTCAGGGCACATATGTTAATTATTTCTATATCGTAATCGCTACAGTACCAATACTTTTTTTTAAAGATTTTACAAATCCAATCTGCGACATGGTGTGAAAAAGTTTCAATATCAAAACTTAATTGGTTTACCGAGACACACGGTATCATCTACGAGATAAAAATGAAAAGAATATTATTTTAGAAAGATTCAAGAGATGAATTGATGACAGCAATAGTTAGAAATATTTATAAAACGTTGAAAGTAATAACTAGTTAGAATTTTGATTTTTCTTCTTATAAATATTATAAATTACCATCTTTTCTGCTTTACTGTTGCTTATCATGTTCATCTGAGCATATCCAGATCCATGAACGATCATAGGTAAAACACACTGATAACTGACGTATCCTCCTGTTTCTTCGTCTGTAAAGTAAAGAAAAAGTACATCAATTAAACTTATTTATTACAGTTTTAGTTAATAGTGTTTTACAAAAAATGTGTATCGCTTTCATTTGAAATTATACGATCTTAAGTCACTAATGAAATACCGAAACTAAAATACTACCTGGTTTTCAAACAAAAAATTGAATTTATCCGAACCACTAAGCGTTTGTCGAATTTCTTAAATAATTAAAATTAATATTAATCAAATGTGGAGCCAACCTTCCACATCTGTGATCACAGATATCATTTCGTCGTCCAACTCTATATAGTTTCGCTTGAAACGTGTAGTGCATTTTATAACAGGATTTTGTGTAATGCCTTTAGGAACAAATGATGAGGAGATCAAACAATTTTTATTTGATCTGTCGCGGGCTAAACTTCCATTAGACAACTGGTTTTGATTGAGAGGTCGAAGGACGTTTTTCTCAACTGAAAATATAATAATTACTCATTTTTAAATTAGTGGTTCATTATCTAACAATTTTACCAACTAGAAGTTGTAAACTTTTCAAATGCTGATATTTAAAGGAACGAAAATAAATCTGAATTTACTTATAAAATATGGTCACTAAAATCTAAGAAAAATTTCAAGTCCTTTCCCAGGTTTTCCGGGTTATTAAAATAAAAATGTCAAGCTTACAGTTGATATTGTTATAAGTATTCAAAACTAAACTGCAAATTGAGGCATTCCAAATGGAATTCTTCTGAACTAGACGCATTTGGAATTGAAAATTGAAACATTTAAAATTCAGTAACTTAAATTTGGTACTATTTCAAAATAAAACCATTCCGTAAAAGTTTAATTCCATAAAAATGTATGAGGCCTTAAAAACTAAACCTAAAAACTAAAAAACTAAAAACTAAAAAAAACTAAACTAAACTAAAAACTAAACTAAAAACTATTTAACATTGAATAATTTAAAAAATTTTAATTTTCTATACTGAACATGTATTTCAAACTCCAAAATTTTTTAATGGAATCATAGAAATTAAACATATATATCATTTTTAATTGTTAAACTTCGAAATTGAATTATTCCAAAAAACGTTAAAATAAAATGATTTGAAATTTAAAAAATTGAAAATAGAACAACTGAAACGAGTTTAGACTACGAAGGATTAAAAATTAAACCATTCCAAACTTTGTTTAAAATTGCAGACATTTTTTTTTAGAAACGTGAAATTAAAATATTTTTAATACTAATGATAATCATATTTTTTTAATAGTCATTTTTAATCAATAATAATTTTCAAATTGTACCTTATACTTTTGAAAATAACAACATTTCGAATTTCATTTCAAAATTCAAACTTATGAAGTGGAACAATTCTTCCACAATATAATGATGTTAAATTTTTAAATCATCAACTAGAAACGGTTCAATTTTAGACGTTTAAATTTGTGATTAATTAGCCGTTATATTCATTTTTAAGAATTTCAATTTGACATTATGTAATAAGATTGTTGCCAAATGCAGATTCAAACAAATTGTTATTAAAAAATCTTGAAAATATTTTGGCGTGGGAAGTCACATTGAGTGGCACATAACTTACTCAATCAACCTTTTTTGTAAATTCAATCAGTAAACAACCCTATTATGGCAAGGCAATTTAAAATTGGAACATTAGAAATTTTAAAGAATTTCGAACCGAACTCGTTCAAAATTCCATAATTTCATGCGTTATTATAATACTTACACTATATTACTTATATTAATACTTACAAGATAGAAAAACCTACAAACAATTAGAAAAATAAATTATCTGTCACATCCCGGTTTTCACGGTTCAGTAGCCACCCTATTTTAAATTCGACAAAAGCTTCGTCTACATACCAGAATCAAAAGTCTGCAGATCATTAAACATCGTGATATCTTGAGCAGAGTTTATTTCATCAGTCTCACTATGATCAGAATCCACCCGATTGTGCCTTCCAATTGGCACGACAGGAGATCCAGCTGGCGAAGTCAGTTGATAAACAGAGCAGTCAGGATGCTTCGTCTGATCTCTAATATGTTTAAAAGGAACTATGTTCTCCGCATCTTCAGCTTCATCACAGAACTCATACTTTTTATCAGCCAATCTGCGCTTCCTGAACGAACTCAATTTCTCACACGTCTCTTGAGCCTCATCCGTGAACTCATAAGCCTTCTCAGCTTCCAAAGTTAACTTATGCGTGGCTCTAGTTCTCGGCTGAGTCGAAGGTGGTGGAGACTGCAAACTAGACCTTTTCCTTGGACTAAGATGTCGAAAAGACCTAGTGACTGGCGGTGACATCAGCCTTGGCGAACATGAGGGCGACGGACTTATCGACAAAGTATGAAGCGGAGAGTTTATAGAAGTAATACAGATACTCGAAACATCCTGGGAGACTCCGGGTTGTGGGGATTTTGCTTCCTGATATCGCAAACTCTTATGACTAGAGACCGAATTTCGCGTTCGCAAAATATCAGAAGGTGGGTTGGGAATTGGAGAGCTCCAGAGGTGTTTGAAATCCGCTGGAAGTCTCTGGGGAGTCGATCGCGGCGAACACGAGGGATGTTTCACGAGAGTGATTAAGTCACTTCCAATGTTCAACTCCTGGGACATGTCCTCACAAAAGTCTTGCAGGATTTTGTCCCTGACAGAGGAAGCCTGCTCGATTCTGGGTGCGGAACTTGAACTTCCGCAATCGCACTCACTTTCGACGCTCTCCAAACACTCACATACCCTATGGTTTATACTATTACTAGATTTATTAATATCACAGACGTAGTCGCTTTGATTCGTGCAAGAGGTATTCATCGGTAACTCACGCCCGGCGGAATCTTCGGATTTGTTGAGCTCGTCGCAGAAATCATAGTCAACGACTGATTCGCACTTAGGGGATTGGTCCACTACACTTTCAGGGGTCCCTCCTTTATCGTAAGAAGTGTCGTAGCGAGGTTCGGGTCGGAGGTCGTCGGATTCTTCGACGTCACTTACGTCCAGGGGCATCATGTCCGAGATACCAGGTTCTTGTCTGTCGTTGCTTTTCTGGTTTCTGTTCTTGTTGTCCAGATCCACCCTGAGGACGTGCAGAAAGTTTCCGGTGTTTACGACTACGTGGTTGGAGTAGTTTAGACATACAACAGCTCGAAATCTAGGGTAGGGAGAGAGAATCTCGTAGGTGGTGTGCGCTGTCAATCCGTGTTGGAGACAGTTGCAACGGACACAACTGTCCCAATTTGCTGCCAAATCTGAAAATAAAAAGAGTTTTAAGTTGTAAGCAATATACATACATACATACATACATACACACACACACACACACATATAATAAAAATAAAATTACAGCAGAATGTACAAAATGTATGCCAAATCAGTATGTTTTTTATAGCGTTTTTACCTCTTTTATAAATATACTAAATTAGTCGTAGAGAAGAGAGAAGCTACTTGAGGGCTATAACTGTCTTTATTTTTTTAATGAGTTTTAAAAAAATTGAGGTAACCTTTCCACAACTAACCCGTTTTATTAATATTCAGTGAGCAGAGTTATTTTAAATTTCCAAAATTAAAAGCTAAGAATTTTATCATTTTAGGTTTTTTAGGAATTTTAGGTTTTTATAATATAGGATTCATTTAAACAAAGAAAGATTTTATTTTTATATTTTTCAAATTAAATTCCAAGTTTGAATTATTAGAAAAGTTTATAAATCTACATTTTTCAATATTAAATTAATTCTGAATTTTATTTCTAATTTATTTTTTTATGATTTACACCACATAATGTTAATCTTAAAAATAATAAAACCTTCATAATAATGATTTATAAAATGGATGAAACTATATCCATTTTTATTTTCTGCGAACATTGAAGCAGAAATCTAAGCGTAATTTATAAAAAAAATATATTTTAAGTTAAAATGATGTCTTAGCTTCAATTGCGGGTAAAATCTGAAATTTTCATTTAATCCTGATGATCGGTATCTGAATTTATTCACGGAAAGATTCTGTACAACTCTATTTACTTGGCTTCGATTAAAAAGCATTTACTTCAAAATGATCAAGTTATTAGTTTTAAAAATAATTTTAATTTTAATAACAATCAACCAAACAGAGTTGTAAAGAATCATTGATTAAATAAAGTCAGCTCTTGGTCATTAAAATTGAATGAGGAATGTAACTGTCTTCTCCAGCGAAAGTAAAATCACAAAAATGCAAGTAACTATTCTTAAATAAACAATTTTAACCCAAGTTATTTTTCCCCAAGCAAGCTTTAGTATCTCTTAGAAAATTAATTAAAATTAGTAATCAATATAGTATTTTTCTCGATTTTATAAATCTTTTTAAAAATGAATCATTTTTTAAGTTGACTCAAGATACATTCAAAGTCCAAATTAATCAATAAATTAATAATTAATTAATTAAAAACGGAAACTTTGAAATTGCCAGTCATCCCCTTACCTATTTTCGTTAAAATGGGTGAAAAGGTGAACTTTTTTTCAAACGTAGATAATAAAAAAACGTTTTATAAGTTAAATAAACATGTAAATCAAGGCTGACAATGTGGCCGACCGTTTCATCTGTGGTTGATAAGATATTTTCGTGAAAGAATAATGACAAATAATCAATTTAAGATAAATTAAGTATAAATAAGAAATATGGTCTTCATTACCTTTGAAAAATAACCAGCTAGAATACAGTGTCAAGAGACTTACTGCTAAGACTTTTTAAAAGGAATAATTTTGACCTTGAAAGTACTAGCACATGATGAAATGTCATGAAATAATATTTCACATAATAATATAAATCTACAATAAAGAACGGTTGGCATTTTTGAGTAAAATGTATTTCAAAATTTTTAGAAAAGTCGCTACCATTTTGTTAAATTTTATTATGATTTTTTAGAATCTTCCTATGGATTTAGAACAAAAATTAAAATTCCTATCAGATGCAAGACAAAAGATTTAAATACCTGTATTAGTTTAAGTAATACCAAACTTTAAAGATCGAAAACGTCAGTGAATTTGAAATAAAACTGTACTTTGTCAATTGGAAAAAGGGTGAAAGAGGTGACAAATAACAACCTGTGATGACTGATTTCCGTCTCATTGTGAAATCTTTTTAAAACATTTACATTTTTGTCTAAATTCAAGACTTGAATTTTAAGTTCTTCAACTGGATGGGCTTTTTAATTTAAATCGTAATTTAGTTGTTTTTTAGTTACGGGTTTCTAATTTGAATTGTTTATTCAAATACTGAAGATCAAAAAATCTAATGCTTTTTAATTCTTTTCAAATACTTTTTTTTCGACTGAAGTAATTCAAATTGTCTCCCTTTCTCAACTTAAAATTTGAAGTTTGAAATTGAATTTTTCTTTAAACTCAAAAGCGTTAAAATTAAATATCCTAAGGTGAAAAATATTATAATTTAATTGATTTTAATATAAACTCATGACTTTTGCAGGTCGAGTTTTATATTTCGAATACTTTGAAAAATCTGCTCCATTTTTTTTTAAATACTTGCTTTTGAATATACCATCGAAATTGAGCATATTCTTCGTAATTAATGCAATAGAATTCTTCAATTTGAGACTGACAAGCAACGAAAATATGACGAAAGGGAGAATTATACGATCAGACTAAAATAAGAAAAATGGGGACCAAACAAAATTAATAACAATTTTCAAAATATTTTAGAACATTCAGCAATTGATCTTAAACATAACATTCTAATTAAAAACATTCTAATGGTCTCACAGTTTTTATCTCCATTTTGTAGAAGGTTTGACTTAAATTCCTTCAATCATTCTAAGCTATTAAATGCAGTTCAAGTTACTCAATTAAACTTCAACTACTTCAATTACACTTGAATTACATAAAACACGTACCTTCGCCTTCTTCTTCGTAAGAGGCTGCGACTTTTAAACAATCTCTACAGTTATCTAAGGATGGAACAGTGGTAATCGTTAAGTATGCCCTGTCCATTCTCTGCAGATTGAGCCAGTGGGAACTAAAAAAAATTATTATTACAATTTCATTAAATATGGAAATTATTTTTAAAAATTTCTTTCCTGATTTGAATGTTGTTTAATAATTCGTGATCCGTACCAAAGACCGTGTATGACGAGCTTGTTCCTTTCCATTGGCCATTGAGCTATAATTATACTAAGTTCTCTGTAGATTGTAAAGTTGCCGAAAAGAGTAACTTCCGCAACTTTACGAGCCACCCGGTTTGGCGTAAATGCCCACCAGTGCAGCAAATATTTATATATTGTATTGGTACCACTCAGCTCTACATTGTATGTGTAGGTTAATAAAAATTGTCCACATTGCGTCAAGCCCATAATAACGTGCCTTTAAATAAAACATAAATGGTAAGAAACTATTGTGAAGTGTTATTTACATTATTACACTGAGTAATATTTTGTTCGTTGTTCCTGATTTGAAGGGTGGAAAGGCGAAAGAAGGTAACTGGCAATTTTCCGAAAATAGGGGTGTTTGCTAGAAAACTCTCAAAAATTCATATCCATTAAAAATAAAGACTTTTTGTGATCAAACTATTTTTGATGATATTCATGAAAGGCATATATTTCAATATCTTCATGCTTCAATAACAAAAAATGTAAATCTGATTATTCATCTCTACCTGAAAGCGAACAATCGTCACCGTGACACCGTCTCATAAAAAATTGATTTTCTCGGAACTAAATAACTTTTTCCGATAAAACTTTTTGTCTCTGTGTTCATCGACTCAATAACTCGGGGAAGTGTCACCATTTCAAAAAAAGGAAAATTATCATTTTTGTCACGATTTTAAGACACTTTTCAGAACCCATGAAATTCTAACCTCAAAACTAAAACTTAATTTTCTGGGAAGTGAATGATTTTTGCTACCAAACTTTTTTCCTCTGTATTTAGTAACTCAATATCTCGATGAAGGATCATCAGTATATTTTTTAATTGAGCATTTTATTTCTTATCGCCCTATCAATTCGACTCTGACAGGGCCAAAAAAAGTGTCAACCCGACATGATCACATTAGGACAATACTTTCTCATAACTGGAAGCTTCTATTCAATCAAAATTTTGTTTGTTATCGATTAGACAATAACCAGCTCGGAAGCAGATTTTTTTTTTTTTTTTAATTGCGGGTTCGATTTTAACAATGTTTTTTCGCTCTCCCGGACAACTGCGATTTTGGCAGTTACCTCCTTACATTCTTTACTGAGACTTCAATTTTTCTTTCGTATTTATTTTTGTACTGGTATAAAAAATCTATGAGTAGAAAAATTAAATCTTACCCTGCTTCTAGAGCTGATTTCGGAACCGCATGGACAAGAGGCAAGTGTCGCCATGAAGGTATCGACGAAAACAGTCTTTCTTCCGGAGCATTATTGTGAACCGAAAAAGATCCTCTGATCTGTAAAAAATTATAATCAAGTTTGTAGCTGAACTACATTTTTATAAGGATACCCTATGACCTTGCAACCTCTTTTCTTATACAACGCGATATCACATTGATTTCTACTCCAAGTATTACCAAAAAAAACAGCTAGAATTCGAAGAACCTATATTTTTACAAAATTGTAAACAATACCAAACATTCAAAAAACACACCAAAATATTCACTGTTGATAAAATAAACAGTATTCAATTCATCAAATTTTGCTTAAATATTCACAGGATTAATTTAACATTTGTATATTACAATGTTCTGTACGCGTTCTTTTTGTATAAAAGAAATGCCAACAAATAAAAAAACCTGAACGCAAACAATGGAAGTATTGTTGTTTCTGTCGAAAATAGAGCACTTTGGAGTATACTTTCACTTTAGGTAATGCCTAATTTGAGAAATTAAAATAGAATATATATTGGGTGAGTGATTTGAGTTTATTGTAATTTCGGAGTTGACAGATATATAGTGTTACGTAGCGTGATATATTGTGTATTGATATCGACGTCTTTGTTGAGTGCAAGCTAACCTTTCTTACCTCTCTCGTAAATAACTTTTGCAGGAAATTCCTTTTACTCTTGCGATGTGTTGCACTTGGTTTTTGACCAACTATAACGTATTCCAGCGATTTTTCCGAAGAAATATCAGAAAAACATTCATTGCAATAATCTGAGGTAGTGTCGGAAGACCATGCGTCCGCCATTTTTAAATAGCCTTTGAGAATAGGTGAGAATTTTCTAAGTGTGTGCGTCCAAAGTTAGGGCGCGTGCGCAAGGCGGTGCGGCGTTTTAACTGATGAAACAAAACAAAGATTTTATTCTTATTTTTTATTCGTTAGTTAACTTAAATCGTTCATTAAAGTGTAAACATGATGTGAAGACTATTATTAGTTGTCCTTAGAGGATAATTTAGTTCAATTAATATGGGACCAAACTGGAAATAAATAAACATTATCATTTTTTTATAAATATACAATATATAATAATATATTCAAACCATACAGTTCTGAAAGATATAAAAATGAAAACAAATCATTTTCAATATTTCGATATATGCTTTCAATTCAAAGTTGTAAACGATTCCAATTTAAAAAAATGTAATATTGAACGTTTCAAGCTGAAAACTGATCAATAATTAATACTTAAATTACGCAACAGCTGAAGAAGGAGGAGGGGTCGAGAGAATTTCTCACAATTTGTACAGTTTAATATGAATTTAACTTTAGGCGCCAAAGAAAACCTTTTGAGTGAAAAACGGTTAGAAATATTACAGTTTTAAGATTCTGGTCTTTGAATATTTATGGTCAGGGAGAATGAAAAATTGGTCAGGGAAAAATTAGGGAATTTTTAAAATGAATTTTTGCGGTAACCCTGATATAATATTCTTGTTAGTAATTTATTTGCCGTTTATTTCTATTTCTTTTTTTGCAGTTGCTGCCTCCTAAGGGGCCATTCAAAAAAATACGTGATACATGTTTCAGGTTCTTTACCCCCCCCCCCTGCGTGATGCTTTTTCCATAATTCTTAATATGAAGAATTTTGTGAATGACCCCTGAAGATTATCATTTTTAGCTACAAATTTTATTTTTTGTTTGAAAGTTCAACAATTTTGTTAAACAGTCATCCTTTTTGGGTAAAAACTCAAACATTTTGTTAAAAATAGATCCTTTTTTGGTAGAAAATTCAACTATTTTGTACAAAATTTACTTTTTGTTTGAAATTCATATTTTGATGTTGAAAAATCAAACTAAAATTTTTTGTTTGGATGAAAATTCAAATATTCTGTTTGAAAATTTTTCTTGTTAGTTTGAAAATTCATCTATTTTAGTACAAATTGCACCTTTTTTGGGGTAAAAATGCAACTTTTTGGTTGAAAATTCAACAATTTTGTTGAAATGTCATCCTTTATGGTTTAAAATTTAACTGTTTTGTTGAAACTTCGTCTTTAAGGGTTGAGAATTCAAGTATCTTCGTAGAAAATTTACTTCTTATTTAAATCGCATATTTTGATGATGAAAAGTGAAACTAAAATCTTTTCTGGAAAATTTGTCTTTTTGATTCAAAAAATCATCTCTTTCAGTAGAAATTTTTTTTCTTGGATGAAAACGGAACTGGTAATTTGGTTGAAAATTAATCTTGTTTGAAAATTTTGATTCAACCACTTTCTTAAGAAATATATATATTTTTTTGTTTGAAGATTCATATTTTTAGTTGAACATTTATCTCTTCTGTTGAAAGTTTAATTATTTTGTAAAAAACTGATCCTTTTTAATGAAAATTCAACTGCGTAGGTAAAAGTTGAACTTCTTCGTTAAAGTTTTTTTTTTTTTTGAATGAAGGCTTATCTCTTTGGTTGAAAATGTAACTATTTTGTTGAAAGTTAATATTTTTGTTGTAAATTCAACTGCATGGGTAAAAGTTGAACTTGAAAAGTTAATTTTTGTTGAAAATTCATATTTTCTGCTTGAAAATTCAAGTTTCGTACAGAAAATTCGTCTTCTGGCTTGAAGATTCAACAATTTAGGTGAACTTGTTTTTTTTCATGGCTAAAATTTTGGTTGTTTTTCAAAATTCGCCAATTTGGTTTTAAAATACATTTTTTTGGATGAAATTTTATCTTTTTAGGTTGAAATATCAACTGTTGTACTTTCTTCTCAAGAATTAATCTTTTTAGACAGAAAATTAAATTTATTTGTTGAAAATTTAATTATTGTGTGGAAAATTCAAGTATTTTGTTAAAAATTTAAGTATTTGGTTAAAAAGTCATCTTTCACGGTGAAAAAGACATTTTTTGTTTAAAATAAATAAATAAATTTGAAAAATTTGACAATGAAGTTTTCACCCTGCAAATCATGTATGATCTAAAATACAAAAAATGTCTATTAGTTTCAAGTCCTATATGTTATTATTTCTGGGAAACATATATTACGTACAGTAAGAGGGAGGTGGGGGGGGGTCAAATATTTGTTACAGTTTGTTACTGGGGATGAGGGGGTCTTGTAGAGGGCCTATAAACATTTACATAATTTAAGTACATCCCCTAAGATTTTAAATAGTTAAACTTGCAATCATGGTAAAAGAATCATTCTGCTAGGAGATATGAACGGATGGGTCGGCGTCGTCAGGGTACAGATACAGAAAGGGTGCTAGGTAATTTTGGGGATTCAAGAACAAATTATAACGGGGAAAGATTAGTTAGCTTATGCGTAGAAAAGGGCCTATTTATTACAAATACACTCGGACTCCAAAGATACGAGCTCCCAAGATACCAGCACTCCACAGATACGAGCGCCCCGACTAAAAAGGAGCGAGCGGAATTTTTTCCCACCCTAGTCGAAAGCGAGGTGCGCGCGAACGCGCGCTGTTTTGGATTCGACGTTTGTTCATTGCGAATTGCATACGCGCGCATGCGCGCAGTAGGCCTGTGTGCGTTCTCACGCATTACCC
>JAABKJ010000697.1:0-46197 GCA_011634705.1 Andricus grossulariae | reverse complement strand
CAATTGGTTTTAACCTTGCGTTTTTTAGCGGTCGGTCAACTCATTTTTCTGTGCATCTTTTTGGGGGTGCACCGCTCGCCTAATAAACAAGAATAAAAAACAAAAGTACATATGCGAACCAACTTTATGCTGCGAACACAATGTATGAGATGCGAACACTTGTCGATTATCTATATATATAAAAGTAAATGTGTGTCTGTTCATTAGCTATAGGAATCTTAATGCCTTCTCTGAACGGTCCCAAAATTTACACACAGGGGAGGCCAATGAGGCAGTGTGAGATGTTACATTTATCCGTATCATTACTAAAGAAGTAATTAAAAGTAATTAAAAGTAAGTGAACAGGGGCATATGCATTTGATGGTTTCAGACAAAAGATCAGTTAGGGGCCGCGAAGCGGCCCCAACGGCCGTCAAAGCAGCTGCGCCAATATACGTGAATTTAAAAACAAAAACAATGACAAGTGAAATAATCGACCCAGTAAAGGCTTTTGACTTTATGAAGAAAAACAATATTTGATTTGACTCTCTATGGGCATTGTGGTATAGCCAAGATAAAAAAAATACATATGGTTTATTACTTCAAGGTTAAATTTACTTTAAGATTTAAGTTAATATAATAAAATATGCCCATTGTGTGGGCACATTCTAATTATGCCCAGCGCGCGCGGCGCTTCGTGCTAGTTTTCGCACGTTTAATGCGTTTATTTCGACTTTTTTTTCATATATGATAAATAATGTAACTCAAATCAAAAACTGCGATTTAAATGCATGCGGCTTTAAGGATCATATTCTTATTGCGACACGTGAGCTTCCCGCTTGACAATGAGGTTACACAGAAGGTTCTCTTGAAAAATCAATCGATGTAGGAAAAATGGAACGGAGTATAAAAAGTAGGCTTTGAATTCTTTCATTCGAAGTACGGTTATAAGTCAACTCTAAAACAATTTCTAATCAGTTCGAAAAAGATATTGAAAATAATTTCACTGCGCTTTCAAAATATCTTAATATAGCTAATCTACTTGATTAATCACTACCTAGAACATTTTAAATTTGTGTCAAATCGAAAAATATCACTGGGATCATTTGTGAATCTTCTACAAATCTACTACAAATGACGAATAAAACTCAAGGATCTCTCAAAAAGGAAAATTGCATAATTTTGAAAATGATCTAAAATTTTAATTTTTGGTATAATTAAACAATTTCGTTAGGATAGTTTCGAAATATATTTGATATATAAAAACAAATTTTTATAAGAGTTTCCTAATATCAGAAAAATAATTCTTTAAAAATGTCAAAAACTTTTACAAAAATTTGGTTGAAAGGCTTATATAATCGGGATGGCTGTAAAGTATATTTGATATCTAGTAGAAATTTAAATTTGAATTTTCTTAATCTAGGGTAAGTATGGGTATTACTAAGGAAAAAAATCAAGACGACTTTCGAAGATAAAAAACAAGTGTTTGAATGAGAAATTCGTTACGCATCAATTTGTGAAGCAATATTTGGTATTTAATTAATAGAATTCAGTCGTTAAAACGTGGAAAGAAATGAGATTTACGTGAGAAATGCGAATCTAAAAAAATGTTCCATGCAGATGTTACTGCGGGTTTGCATGAATTACTGCGCGCCAACTACTGTGGTGACCCAATTACTGCGCTTGTAATACTGCAATTTGTTTTTAAGTGAAGTTACAAATAGTTTAGGAAATTTCAACCTTGTAATTCATATAAATTAGGCATGACTTAGATATGCAGGCCCAGGCTTCTTGTCTGCATATTCATTGCATTTTTTGCTCTTATAGTTGACTCAGGAACTTTGTATTTCCAAGACACTTTAGCAACCAATTGTCCTCTCTCAACCCCCTCTAATGCGAGCAACACATCTTCTTTCGAATACTGAAGTCTTACATTATTCTTTGTCCCGGTTGCTCGCACTTTTTTTGGCATAGATTTCTTTCTTTCAGATTTCACCATTTTTTATGACATAAATTTGAAATTATTTAGTTAAAAAACACACTGCGACACTGACAGGCATTATCACTGGCAACTAAGTAAAGTTAGGTTTGAGGTTATGATATAGCGCCTGGAAAAACGCAGTAATACATACAACAAGGCAAATCGTGTGCCAAATACTGATTTCGTAAAAAATATATAGGAATACGTATTTCTTGTTTTTTAGCATGCATTTTGAGAAAAATTATATATTTTCTTTAGTAAAAAAAATATTGCAATAAATATTCAGTTTCCCGAAACGAAATTAGAATTAGTTTTTTAGCATGCGAGATTCAAATTGAAACAAATTATTTAAAAACATAGTAAATGGAGTTGATTCATTGATGATAATAAAAAATATATCACATAATAATTTTCTGAATTGTTTCAAAGCATTATATACATTCAAGACATTCTAGATCATTATTTATCTTTAAAACCGCAGTAAATAGAGCATCCGAAGTAATAACCACACTTACCCTATCAGAAAAATAGGTTTTTCTATTTTTAAAATTTTCAACATGTTGAAAAAAATATAACTTTTTTAAATTTTTATTATAGTTTAAAATGCCATTAGCATAATTTGCAATCCATTCGTCTTGTACCATAAACTTTGACAACAATTTCAAAAACTGTTGAAATTTTTTTTTTTCAAATTTGGTAAATTTTGGTCGGAAATATCTGGGCAACGAACTTGACCTTTACTTCTGGATCCTAAAAAAAGTGTATCAAAGGCTGACTTGATTGGACCAATTCTTAAAAAGTTAGGGTGGCTAAAAGATTCAAGTAACCACACAGGCATACAGTCATACAGTAATGCATGCATACAGTCAGTTGACACCCACAACATTTAATGATTTTCTGACTCTGTGTGTGCCGAAACGTAAAGATCCGTTAAAAAGTAGAGATCGGAAATTTCGATGACTACATTACACTCTCATGAATGAGAATGTAAAAAAGTTTTGGATCTATTACATTTATACCCATGTCGAAATTTTTCCGACTTTCGTCAGAATCTTTATCAAAATTTGAAAAATGGAAAAAGAATTATAGAGAGGGCAGTGGGTGGTGTTAAAATTTCCTGAAATATGTATCACGTGTTTTGAGAATGGCCCTAACTATAATTTTTACATTCTCATTCAAGAATGTCATGTTATCATCCAAATGTTCGATATCCAGTTTTTGATGGATCTTTACCTTTTGGCACTCAAAGAGTCTGAAAATCATCAAATTTTGTGGGTGTATGTCTGTATGTCTATATATTTATTATATATATAAAATGTAGAGCATTTTGAAAATTTCTGAAACCAATTTTTTTCAAGTTTTAGAAATTTTTGACAACGTTTCTTGTAGATGGAAAAATACTTGCACATTATCCTAATGGCATTTGGAGTTTAATTAGAATTTAATAAGTTATACAGTTTTTAATATTTTGAAAAATTCGAAAAATAGAAAAAAATATTTTTCTGATCGATTCATAAATTTTAATCAAAATTTTGACTAGATATCAAATATATTTTAAAACTATCTCCATGAAATTGTTCGATTTAACCAAAATCCAAAAAGGTAGAGAATTTAAGAAATTCTTTTTAAAATTTTCACTAGATATAAAATATATTTCGAAATTATCCTAGTGAAATTGTTCAATTATATCAAAAATTGAAAAGTTAGGTCATTTACAAAATGGTGTGATTTTTATTTTCAAAAGATCCATAAGTTTTAATTGTGATTTGTAGTAGATTTCAACAAGATTCACAAATTATCTTAATGATATTTTTCGATTATACACCAATTTAAAATGTTCTAGATTGTTCATAATCAAGTAAATTAGCTATATTGAAATATTTTTGAAACGCAGTTAAATCATTTTCAATATATTTTTCGAACTGACTACAAATTTGTGTAGAGTTTAGTTAGAACCAAACTTTAAACGAACGGAATCAAAACCTATGGATTAATGTCTTTGTTTAGTAAATTACACAGAGAAAAAAAAGTGTGAATCTAACGCTAATTTTAGGGTACCATTTCCCTGCAACAAAAAATAACCTTGGTAATGTAAACGTTGCCTGCTGTAAATTGGTTTAACAGTTTTTCGGCAAAAACAACAGACGGTAGTTTCGTACCCAACGTCTGAGCGAGATGGAACCCCATCTTGAAATTATCTGCAACAAAATTTGTTCCAGAGTTTTTACTGTGTAGAGAAATAAACATATATTTTCATTAGCATTATATTCACAATAATATATCTTCTTCTCATATTTCGTTTAATTTGGTCTACATCGTTTTATTTTTTGAGGACAACCGGCTGTACAACCCAATTGTCAAGCGCGAAGCCCGAGTGTCGCAATGACAATGTAATCGTTAATGCCGCAGGTGTTTTGAGAACCGTCTTGAAAATAAATGAAAATCAATTTCAGTTGAAATTTATGACTATAATCCATTAGGCGTTTGAATCACAGTTTTTGATTTGAGTTACAATATTTATGGTATTTGAAAAATTGCAGTCGAAATTCCCGCATTATTCGTACGAAAAGGAGCTCCAAGCGCGAGAGCGTGCATTTTTTTCTTCGTAAACTGCATTATGAAACAACATGTTTTTCTTTCGAATTTTAACCTTGCTGCTTTAAACTAAATTTTCCTTATTTATGATGACACTCACTTACTGGCCGTGTGTTGTTTTCTTGCATTTGTGCCAGTTTAAATTAAAAAAAAAACAAGTTCTTGAAGGGCAGACATTATGACATACAAAAGTCTTCCGGTCCATAATGTAAATATGAGCCGGTATATATATATAGGGCATCGACCATTTGAAAAATTATTAGTAAGCGATAAAAATATCTATCATCGAAAATGAATTATTAGTAACCGTGCGCGGGATTGTAAAAGAATGATTTTCTTTTAATAAAAAAAATGAGGCTCATTGCCCTTGCTCCGCTCGTAGCCATTGTGGTCTTCAGCACATCTTTTGGTAATTATAATACTTTGAGTAAAATTTTCTTTACAAAGAAATTATCCACAATATATATTTCTTTTATAAAATATGTTCTGAAACATTTTTAGACATCATACGATTTGTCTACCGTTACGGAATTTTCCCGTAAGATTTACCCCCTTATCCAGCTCGTTCAGGTCTAACTTTACAGAAAATTTCGTAATACTAGCCCGAGAGCTATGCTTGTTCGGTTAGTTTTACGGAAAATCCCGCAATACTAGTCAGTGCCCACATTATAATCTCAAATGTATTTCGTGGATTCTTGCCAGAAACATAAGAATTTTTAGTCGGAATTGTTTTCCAGACTTCAGTTAGTGAATACAATTTTTGTTCAATTTTATGAATGATATATTTGTCAACTGTGGATGCTGAATACAAATCATATTAGAGAATATTATTATTTATAATAGCAAAAAACTTTCATGCTATAGCTTGGCAATATTCACATGATAAGCTATAACAGTTTTGATATTATGTAGTGAACTAACTTGATTTTTTTACAATTTCTTTGAATAATCTATTTCAGACCTTACAATTCTCATGACATTTGCACACAACACGTAAAAAAAATTAAAGGTAGCTAAATTTCAAAGAGATTGTTCTGAATTGGTTTATAAAAAGAATGTGTTTTTTTAATCAGGTCGAAAAAATTTAATATCTCACTTAATTTTTCGAATATTTTGTTTATTTATATTTATTAAAAGTGGCATTAAACCAGTAAAAACCCTCCTTGTGAATAATATCTGGCAAATTAAATATTTTAAGCACATTTTTATATTATTTTATGAAACAATTAATCAGTAAAAGAATGTTTAAGGTTTAAACTGATCGGGAATTAATTTTGAAATTTATTGTTCGGGATGCTGAAAAAATTGCTTAGTTGCAACTTGTGACGAATTCAAAGTAATTGTGAATTTTTTAAACAAGCATAATTAACAAATACATTTTTTAGTCGTTTGTGGCTCTGAAGACTTATTTGTTCAACATAATTGACATCTTTGATGCTTTAAAAATCGATAACGATTGTTAATTATTATTTTTGAGAAATTTGGTAAAAAGCACAGAATTTCCACAAGGAGAACTCTTTTTTTAAAGAAAGAAGTTTTCCATTATTTGAAAAAGTCCCCTTCCTACGGTACTATATGAATAAAAAATAGTCGTTTACTTTTTAAATAATTTCATAAACGAATTTACAACTTGTCAACAAATGGATGTCATTTTTCTTAAAAAATAGACTGCTGATAACTCAGAAACAACCTTATTTATTAGGAGAATCAGTGTTAGTATTTTCTGAACAAACGAAGCTATTGGGGATTTTCTTTTTTTACTGTCAGAAACCCAACTTTCAATTTTTTTTTTTTCAGAAATGGTGACCATTTGTTTTTGAGAAATTGAATTTTTGCATTTTTCTCGGAAATGATAAGCATAAAAAAATTTTTAGATAAAAGTTAAAAAATAATATCTTGCATCGTTTATAAGAAAAAATAAAAAATTATATTAAAAAAAGAAATTCGGGCTTAAAATTGGTAAAGCCTTCATAAAACTGTTAAAAAGCCCTCTTTCTAAAAGCAGAAATCGTAAACAAATACAGGAAAAAATTAAATAGAAGAGCTTTCCAGGAAATGTTCTTTATTTTTTCATCGAATTTTTAAAACAAAAAATATGCAGGAAAACCTCACCTTTTCATTTTTTCCAATATTAAAAAAAATTTTGTTAGTATAAAACAATAGAGTGGTCCAAATTTAGACCTTGATTTCTTTATTTCCCGGAAAAAGAAAATCTGTAATTTTTAAATCTTTTTTTTCAACGTTAATGTTTTGAATGGGAAAAGCTCGGTTTTCGAATAAATGGAAAAAAGAAGTACTTGTTATAAACTTTTTGTGAGTTGAAGTATAGTCACATTTTAAGGAATTTATAAGGAATAATTTTAACTCAATAACTTTTCATCCTTTCCCCCCCCCCCAAATACCCTTTCATTGTGTCAAGAATATGCCCCAAAATTGACGAGTTTACAATTATTTTTCAAATAATTTAACATTTTTTGAACAAGTATTTATTTGAACAATTTTTTGTTCTCCTGTAAGTCGTGAAAACTTATTATCTTTTAGGACGAATGGTATAAAGTACTTCTTGTTTAATATATTTGGTCATAATATAAACAATTTTCATTTGTTTAAACAATTTGGTCTACTTAAAATCGTAAAAAGTTATTATTTTATGAATTTATGACATAATTAAGAAATGTTGATGGTGATATATTTTGCAAGGATATTTGGTAATTATTCAAACAATTTTCATTTGTTTCAAGAATTGTTTCCGCTGTAAAACGTGAAGTGTTATTTTCTGGAATTGATTACACAGTTAACAAATATTAAGCGTTATATTTTTGTTTTTAAGGATATTCGACAATTTCTTAACAATTCACATGTGTTCCAAAAATGTTCATTTCTTTAAACAATTTTTATTTGTTCAAATAATTTTCCCCCTGTAAATCGTGAAAAGATATTCTTTCGTGAAATTAATTATACAACTAATGAATTTTAAGAGTACCACTTTTTTTGTTCAATATATTTAGCAATTAATTAAACAAATAATAAGTATTTACTGGCGCCTTTTGAGTCTCTAAGTAAAGTATTTCTCTTTTTTTTTTTCTTAAAATCACCCCCGTAGGTTACTGGAATCTGTGAATTGAAAATAATTTGAATGTAAATCTTTCCTAAAGTATATAAATAAAACAGAACAGTGAAGTAATCCAAAGAAAAAAAGGAATATACTTTTTTTAGAGCAATTAAATTTAATTCTTTAAACAATATAGGGTATACGTTCTAAGATAAGGAAATATTGATTAATAAACAATATAATGTAAGAGATTAAAAAAAACTAGACTTTTCTTCACCTTCCTATGAAAAGGTGCAAGTGATTGATTATTAATTGTTCAAATAATTTCAAAAAATCTTCGAAAAAAAATGTGACACTTAATATTCGTTAATTGTGTCATTAATTACAGAAAAGAATAACTTTTTACGATTTTTGAGAGAAATAATTGTTTAAACAAATGAACATTGTTTAAATAATTATCAAATATGATAAACAAGAAGTACTACTCTTGAAATTCCTCAAATTTTTATCATTTATCCCAAAAGATAGTAACTATTCATGACTTACAGAAGAAAAAATGGTTTAAATGATACTAATTATTTAAACAATTCGAAATTATTTCAAAAAGACTTGGAAACCCTTCGCTTATCAACTAAAAACTATTCATGTAATTGTAATTGTGAGTTATAGGTTGATGTTATTCCTTGAACATTTCTTAAGGGGTAGCTATACTTTAATTCGCAAAAAGTTTTTAACAAGTACTTCTTTTTCCATTTTTTAGTGAACCGAGCTTTTTCCATTTAAAACTCCACGTTAATGTGAAGAGCCCGTTAACGTTGAAAAATAGAAATAAAATAACAAATTTTCTTTCTTCGGAGAACGAAAAAATTGGGGGGGGGGGTGGATAACCGGAAATCGAAAGTCGAATTTTTGGACCACCCTTATTAAACAGGCATCCTATCAGGTAAATAATACAAGACACTTATAAAATACAAGAGGTATTTTTCTTAGAACTTTTCTAGATGTGTAAACTTTTGTCTGAATATTTTCTCGTACCTTTCGTTGTTTCCGACACAAACGCAAAAATTCTATTTAAAAAAAATAATATTCCTTGATGTGATTTCAGAAAATATGTCGTGCATATTATTATATTGATCTAAAAGCAAAATATTTAAAGAAAAGAAAATTCACTTTTTATAATTACAGAAAAAGAGCCAAAATGTTGTAATTTTTCAATTTTTTTTTTAATCAATTGAAAGAGTGTTCGAAAACACTGCATTGAAAAAAAGTCTGTAATTTCTTGTGAATTCGCAGGTTCTCTCCCAATTATTGCGAAAAAAATGTTGTGGTCAAACTCTGAAATACGTGCCTCTCTCGTTTTACTTTTGAATGATATATCCAAATAAAAAATCATTCTGACACAATGACCTAGAGTTTTTTTGAAATCTTGCCTGATTTTAAATGGACTTGGTCAAATGGTAAAAAACCATAAGTAAGGTTTATTTCCAAGTTATTTAGAGTTAACACCGTCGAAAAAAAATCTACTGGCTTCGAACTGAGAAAAATCATAATGAGATTATTTAATTTATTTAAATGATTAACAAATGTTCTTGTCTGGTAAAATCTTCTAGATAAAGTGGTCATTTCCGTATCACTGTCAGTTGATTTCCTGAGAGAAACGACATTCATTGGTTGATAAGTTGTCAAGTTGTGAATTTGTTTATAAAATGAGAAGTGTCTAGGCACACCGAAAATACTAGTTCTACGATCACCGAATTTCGGTAATCCTAGATACGCCCGGGTTTGTCCCTATAAAATAAACAATTATTCTTATCTGACAAAGTATCACAAAAAAAAACCGATTCATTCAAGTAAAAAAATCTGCCCGCCGCGCGGGCATCTTCTCATCGCGGGCCGCGCGCAAGTTTAAGCGCGCCTGTTGGATCTCGCGCTTCGCGCTTGATAGTATATTTATCACGCGCTTGGTCATTGTACTTCACCCACATTTTTGCACATGACTTTTGAGATTGAAGGTCAAACAATCGACAACTGAAATTTAGTGGTTGTGAATTCTCTTTTGTTGAAACTCCTTCGGCTTTAACGAACACATTCTGATCACGTGTCACGTGAGAAAAAAGGTCAAGAGCAAATTTTTAGTTTTAATTCAGGCTAACAATTTTGTTATTAAACATTTTATTGAACCTTGTGACTTTTTCTCAAAAATTCAATTTTTTTACTTGTAATGTCATTTTCACAATTGAAACAAAAACTACGCGTCTTACCAAAAAATAATTTATAATAAATTTCTCGATATTTCTTGGGCGAGCAACTTTCGTCTATTCATTTTTTTATGTACCTTTTGCTATTTATACAGAAAATTATTTTTTTAATTTTTGATGTTTTTTTAACGATTAGAACAAAAACTACGCGCCTCATCGACAAATAATCAAAAACAAATATGTAGATTTCTTTTGGGGGTAAGGACTTTTGTTTATCCATTGTTTTTCTAATCTTGTATTGGTTTTCCAAAAATTTAATTTTTCTAAGTTTTAATGTTATTTTTCATATCTTGCATAGTTTTACCCACAAATATATTTTTTATTTTCAATAGAATTTTTCACAAATGAAACATTTGTTACAAAGTTGGTAACAAATGGCTGGTTAAAGAACATGTTCTTTCTTTTTGTATCTTGAAAACGTGTGCCAAAGTTCAATCCAATCTGATCAGTCTTTCAAAAGGTATCGTAGCTCCAGTCTACAGACAACAGACAGACAAAAACCTTAGTAAAAATCGTGTTTTTTGACTTAGGGGGTCTCAAAACATGTAGATTTAATGAAAACCGATGAAGTCAAATTCTGCATAGGACTCTCATTAGACTTCTCGTTAGGATGAAGATGCAAAAATTGACGAAAATGTGTATTCGTTAATAAAATGCGTTAAATTAAACAGCAATTGTTATCAGGTATACGGAGCATCCTAAATATTATTTACTGTCGAAAAATTTGTTGTCGATTCTGTTAAAGTCTTTTGAGTCATAAATGATAAAAAATGTATCGGTTTTGCCTGTATTCGAAACAAAGTATTGAACAATAAAGAATAAGATTACTTATAATTTCGAAGATGCATTATCACTTACTACTTTGTTTATCAAAGAGAACAAAAACTTCTAAGCTTATGGATAATACTTGCAAGGAGTGTCTTTACTGCTTTTGTAATATTTTGAATAAATATGAATAATTTCCACAAAATATGAGTATTAAAATGAAATAAAAACTTTGGTATTGAGTAAACAAAACATTAAATACCTCATATTTAAACAAAAATCTGTGTATATTTGATTGCAAGTTTAAAGTCTCATCTAGCTGGTCCAGATGTACTCTTCTTGGCCACTGCTGTGCGATTAATCGGCGATTAAACTGATTCGATCCCACTCTACTTCGTCCCTGAAGATATTGTCATTACACTATTAAACTATCACGGCTCTTTATCCATGCACCTTCTAAAAATCTAATGGATAATATGGTTTTTTATTTTCCAGACCTTGGTGATGCTCAAGGAAATGGAGGGGGTGGAGGAGGAGCTGGTGGAGGAGGAGCAGTTGGAGGAGGACCAGGTGGAGGAGGAGCAGTTGGAGGAGGACCAGGTGGAGGAGGAGCAGTTGGAGGAGGACCAGCTGGGGGAGGATCAGGTGGGGGAGGACCAGGTGGAGGAGGACCAGGTGGGGGAGGACCAGGTGGAGGAGGCGCAGGTGGAGGAGAAGCAGGTGGAGGAGGAGGAGGTTATGACGGAGGTGGTGGAGGAGGTTATGATGGAGGTGGTGGAGGAGGTTATGGTGGAGGTGGTGGAGGAGGTTATGGCGGAGGTGGCGGAGGTGGTGCAGGTGGTGCAGGTGGTGGAGGTGGTGGAGGTGGTGGAGGAGGTTATGACCCAGGTGGTGGAGGAGGCGGAGGAGATGAAGGAGGATCATCTGAAGGAGGTTCTGGTGGACAATCATCGGATGGTGGCGGCCATAGCTCATTAACAGCAGGAGCATTAGGAGCAGCAGGAGGAGCAGCAGTAGTAGGAACAATAATGCATAAAAAAAATAAAAAACTAAAAAAACAATTGAATGGTCATGATGAATATGATCATGAGGAAGATGAATATGAACACCGACATGGACGAGATGGTGATCATGATCGACGTGGTCGAGATGGTGATCATGATCGACATGGTCGAGATGATGATCATGATCGGCATGGTCGAGATGGTGATCATGATCGACATGGTCGAGATGGTGATCATGATCGACATGGTCGAGATGGTGATCATGATCGACCTCGTGAAAAAAATGGTGATCATGATCGACCTCATGAAAAAGATGCTGATGAACGCGGGCATGGTCGAACTGGTGATCATGATCGACCTCGTGATCATGATGGACGATCTGGTGGTAAGGAAGTCCATGATAAGGAAAAACATCCCGTTCGTCATATAGTTGTGCACCATCATGTGACCCATGTACATGAACATAAGGGTGAAAAAAAGAAGAAAAATAAAAAAAAGAAAAAAAATAAACAAAACGATAAAGATGATAAACATAAAAAAAAAGATGAACACGAACATAAGAAAAAAGCGAGTGGCTTCTCAATGAGAAATTTCAGATGGCGGCCCGGGAAATAGTAAGAGAACTCTTGGAAATCTCTCAGCAATCAAGCGTTCGTGTAGAAACCTTGGAAATCTTTGTATAGATATGAGGTGGTGTGGAGCATTCCGACAAACGCTCCTAGACGTGGAAACGAATAACTGACTGAATCCGAAAGCCGCCGAATTTAGCCGAGTCTGTATTTCTTGAGGAGAATCCCACGTCGGAAATTTCGGGACTCCTGGAAATCTCAACGAAATCTTAGATATCTCTATTAAAATTCAATACAGATAGCCGCATTCTCAGTTTCAAGATTTGCAGATTTCTCAGGGAGTAGCCCCTCGGGAAAAAGATAAAAATAAGGATAAAGATAAACATGATCCGGATCAATGAAGATTTAATAGGAAAAATTGAAAAATTATTACCGATAAAAACATAAATTATGCATTTCCTGTCCCATACTCACTCTTTTGTCCTTAATGTTAAATTTCCAGCCAATGTCAATCCTGTAATAGTCCTGAAAAATAAACTAATTACACACTGCCCACTGTCATTATTTAATTTTTATTTCAATCTATCTATTTATTTATTTCACACGTCGCCAACAATTATATATGTTTATTTTAAAAATAATAATGGGGATTAACAAAAAAGTTCAGATTATTTATATTCGAACAATTTCGAGACATGAATTGATTAACACTTTTGTCTTTTAAATACCTGATTATATGACTACCTTTAGCTTCAGACACAGACCTTAGGGTTTTCTTCTTTATTTCTAGTATATTATAGTATATTTTTCACTTCAAATATTCCATCTGACCTGTTCATAATAAATTCATGTTCACATAGTCTTTCTTTATTAAGTATTTTTCCAAGTCAGTGCAATAGATAATAATTAAAAAAGGATATACGTATTAAAGTCTGCATGCTGCACGAACCTCGTGCGTCACTTATTTTCTACTTTTCTTTTAGAACGAATCAATAATAAATTTAAATTAACCGAATTAATTGTTCAAATTATTTATTATTATTTATAATAATATTCTCTTAGAATAATGCTAGATATTTGCAGGTTTTTCTGAAATTTTAAATTTCGCTTTGTCATTTTAGTTATAAACGAATAATAATTAAACATGAGAGAGAGAGTCATTTTTCAACAATCTCTTTCTTTATTCTGAATATATTGTTCTGAAATGAAACAGACATTTGAAATATTCTTCAAATTTTCTGTATGTATCATATCGAACGTATATTTTTCTTGAAGTAGTTACTACTGAGAGCCTTCTCGTTTAAATTAATATTAGTATTATCATTTATTATTTGTTTTTAACTAAACAGTCAATCAAGAGCAAAAATTTCTGAAAAAAGTGCAACTTTCTAGCATTACCCTAAAAAGAGATAGTTATGACCAATAATTCTAATATATTTCCTCCAACAAGTTTTTATTTAGATAGTTATTATAGAAAAATTAAAAAAATTATTTTGATTTAGCATTTCCTTATCACGAGTTATTATTCAAAAATATTTCGTACTTTAATGAAAATACAACTTTCGCATTATATGCTTTTTTTTTCTCGTTAATCTGTTTGAAAATGCCTTTACTGTATAGATATGCCCGACGATAAATAATTTTTTACTATTACCAATTGAATCAGTTTTGATTGAGCTACTATTTCAAAAGTCACTATTTGGGGAGTCCACTTTTGTTTTTTGTTGGGAATTCGAGAAAAACTTTCTACAGTATTTATAAAAAGAATTGATTTTTCTGGGTTACTACATTATTTTGGCCCTAGACTACGTACAAAATTACCAGAAGTTTGGTTTCTCATTATCTCATTATCCAGAGACTGGATGCATGCTCTTTTGTTAGCCAAGCAAATGTCTAACTCACTTTTATTATGCGATAGACAGTTTTTTTTTGGAGGAGACTGATGCACAGGTTGATGGGGCTCATCCGAAAGATACGATCAACGCAAAAAAACAAAATAAATTTAAAGATGATATATGCCCCTTTGAAAGTAAACTCCTCAGTTAGAGTTACGCTACTTTGAAAAACAGATAACGGGCTGTAGTTACAAACTCATTTTTAAAAAAGAAACTCAGTTACTACAGCAAATAATATCTAACAGCTTAAAAATTGAAACAACTTCTTTCATATTTTTTTTATTAAAAACATAATTAGTTACCGTAAAATGGGACTGAGGAGCTCATTTTTTTCCTTTTTCATACAATCAAGTCCAGGAAGGAATTTTAATGAGGTATTGATGCTTCAAACATATACTCTCTGTCTAATTCTCTTTTGTACTCCTAAGCACAAACTTACATTTAATTTACACACAACTATTTATTATCTCTTGGAGTTTGAACGACTTCACCCCACAATGTGGGACTAAGTTGCTCACTCATAAAAAAAGTAAAAAGAGGAGCTTGGAAGAAAAACTTTACAAAAAAATTAATTATTTATAAGTTTTCTGATTATTCAAAAGCAAACAAAGTTATCAAAACTCATAATAGCGTTAAATAATCTACTTATTGTTACTTGGAACATAACCAGATTTATTCTTAAACTCGCGTATAAGTGTAAACGACATATTACAGTAGATTTTACAATTTAGTACATACTCTACATTTTGAACGTTGCAAAAGGTATCTTTGATCTCTTAAACGTAATGATTATCAAAGAAAATAATTGTTCGCTTGGTGTATAATAAACAACTATGAGTCGATTTCCCCCCAAAAAACAGAAATTCTTACAAAAATTATTTTATTATACATAACGAAAAATATATTGTATTCATGTGGAATTTTATATAAATCTTATTCAGTTGCTGGAAAATATGTTCAATTGAACAAATTTCCACAAATTTCTGGAAGCCAAGTTTTTCACGATTTTTTCTTGTACAATGTCAACAAATTTCTGAACCTGAGAATTGTATACGAATGCACTTTTCATCCGTTATAACTAAGGAACCTGCACTAAACAAGATTTGAAATAAACTTCAACATTCTGCAGAAGAAATCAATCACTAATCATAAAATTGATTCTTTAGATTGAGAGATAATTGATTATAAAAAAATGAGTTGCGGGTGAGCTGATTTCCCCCCCACACATTACTTAACTCCACTTTATGGTGAATCACGTTTCTGAGACTGCAAATAATCGGATCCTTATATTGAAATTTGTTGTTCGGGATAACGTAAAAACATTTCTTAGTCGAAATTGGTTAAAAATCTAATATAATTGTGAATTTTATAAACAAACTTGATAAGTAAATTGAGGGTAGCAGAACATTTTCAGAATCTAGACTTTCTTCTAGCAATGGCTGTAAGCTCAGGAATTATAAAGCCAAATACTTCTAACAAGAATCGAGAAGTCTTTGAAAACTAAAAATCCGACATCATCTATGACCAATGCTCGACATTAATTGGACGATTAGATGAATAATTATTTTATGGATTTAATGTGAAGATAAAATTCAAGTTTACATTCCAAAATAGTAAAAATAGTAATAATATTTTATTTTGAACTTCAGAAAATAGGTTCCCTCTCGGACAATAGGTTTTTCCTCGGTAATTGTTTCCTTTACCCTATGAACATGTACATAAACTTACGGACTGTCCGGACGTTTAGACTCAGCGTTTTAAGAGACTAAAATCGTGAAAATTGAAACAGTAGTATTACTTTCAAGATAATAGATACTTACATATAGTAAATAAAATAAGATAATTTGATGTGAAAAGCGTTTTTAGACTTATGTATAAGCATCAGAAGGAAAATTATTTACTGTTTCAACGACTGTATTTGAGAGAATTGTGTTTTTATTGATTATAATAGACAGAAAATTATATATTACAGAACAAAGAATTTAGGTACAGAACAGCAAAAGAAAAAATGTCGCATTCGTACATTTTTAATGCAATTTAAAAATACAATATCTCCTTTCGGGCTAAGATAGAGCTGTAGAGGGATCATCAAAAAAGAATTCGTATTCATGATAAATCTTCTTATTTTAACGTATGTCACCCGGGGATATTTTAGGACTATTATGGATTGCATAAGGCGTTAGTCGCTCTCGTCCTCATATCTCCTGGAAGTAGAAAAAAAATCATAAGTGCGTACAAATATGTTTTCGACTCTGAAGAGTCTGTCGAAAATTAACTTTGACCTCGTTTTTGAAGTATTTTATTTGAAAAATATTTAGGATAAGTGTAGATTTAGAAATGATAAAACTTACAGGGGAATTTTGGGACAAAACTTTTAGACAAAAACTTTTGGGCAAAAACTTTTGGGCAAAAACTAAATGAAAATTTAATTGGCAATAAAAACTGGGTGTAAAAGATGGGACAACACGTAAATGTCAAATTTATAATGGTGCAATAGGGTCGTCCAAAAATTCAAATTTGGATTTTTGGTGATAGCTTCATTTTACAGGAGGAGCGATTGAAGAGGCGGTCTAACACAGGAACTCCATAAGAGGCCCTCAATTTGCGGATGAATAACAATTCCAATTTTTCAGATATAGAAATAATTTGTTTATTATGAAAAAAGTAACCTTTCACGATTCACTGTGGTAACAAAAATGGTTGAAAGAAAGAATATTTGTTTAAACAATTGAAAATTAGTGAAAAAATACTCAAAAACTAATCACGTATCAAATCAACATAATTCACGTTAAGAAAATGAAAAATGCCGTTTTTATCATGCATTATTCGTGGAAGTGCTTTTTTCAATTTCCCTCTAAAGTTGAATTTTTGATTTTCCCACCTTTATTTTTCCTGGGTAAAACCATTAATATTAGCAGAAGAAGGGTCGCTAACGAACTTGACTTGTTTTTTTTGGACCTTAACAGAGACATGTTCGTAAAACCCATTTTTTCTGACTCAGGTTGTCTCATAACGTCAAGAATTGATGAACAGTGTATTGGTACAAATTCAAACAAATCTAATACCTTCCACAAAAAAATGATGAAAATGTGAAGATTCTAATTTTACGGCCAAAATATGGGTGCTATCAAAAAATAGTAAAGTACAATTTGTTAGGTCTTTTTAAGACGATAAACTTTTTTGTTGAACCTTTCATCTTATTTTGCGTTGTTCAAATATAAATTGGAATTAATGCATGAATATGATAAAGGCAATTTCGCAGAACTTTTTAATAGTGAAAATTTTGTTTCTTGACTACTTTTCGCATCTAGTGTGGTTTCGTGGAAAAATTGAAATTTCAATATTTTTAAATTTTCATGGCTTAACCCATATATATTAGTTGTAGAAAGATAGATAACAAACTTGACCTGTCCTTTTGGACCGCGAAAGAGTGCAATGCAGGAAATGTTGATTAATAAATTATTTCGAAATTTATCGCGTCGTCAGGGCGCAGTCCCATCGAGGTAGACTAGTAGCATAGTGTAACTGTTAAGACCAATGAGGTGACTGCTAGAGCTTGCGCAGGCACCTCATTGGTCAAAACTGTTACACTATTCTACTAATCTACCTCCATGGGACTGTGCCCTCAGACATAAGAACAATTTTTTTTGACTCAGGGTGTCTCAAAACGTCGAAAATTAACGAAAACTGGATAGTTCCAAATTCACACAAATCTAAGACTTTCCATCATGAATTATGAGAATGTAAAAATATTTTGGCATTTGCATGAAAAGGGCCCCTATGGCCAGTATGGAGTTATGTATACTGTTATATAGCTCGATAAATTCCCGGAAGTTTGAGCTCAAGACAAACCATTCAGGTTGAAAAACAAGTCGCCGTGGTATAATTTTTCATCGAGCATGAAATATACCCACTTACAGTTGCATTCAGATTGCATTTCAGTTTTTAAATTACCTCAGCTTCGAATTAGGGTGTCTATTTGTATATTCGCGCCATTTTTCGTCATCAAATATTGCATAAATATTTGGTTCTTCATTCATAACGTAATCACCATCCTCAGGCTTGATTCTCTGAGGTGGACCTGATAGTGTAAGAAAATACAATAATAAATTAATTCAAAGATTTAAAAAAATAATCAACTCAGAACCAGTAAATTGTACTGAATAGTGAGTCTACTAATAATTAGCCAAGAAAGTGAACTTGGAATTTTTTTTTCTTAATCCCAACAATGTTTTATTAGTTCAAAAAAAATATACACTAACATTTGAGCAAGGTCGGTTAATATTAACATGTGTCACTGTAGACAATTTATTTCAAGTAAAAAATATTTTTTAAAACATCCTCGTGGCGGTTTCAGAGGAAGGATTTTTTTGTGAGGGAGAGGCATCTTAAAAAGCTTCGAATCATAATTCAAATCTGGAACTAGAAATCGGGTGGGGGGAATCCGCTTCCGGGACACCTCTGAATCCGCCCATGAAATACTCCACAGTGAGGGGAAAAGCGAGTTGTTTTAACAGAATTTTGTGATATATTTTTTAGATTGTGTTTAAGTCATTAAATGTGAAGTGTCTACATGCACCGAAAAAATATTACTATTCATACCGAAAGTTGGGCACAAATAGCCTCTTTCCTCTGAAATTCGTACTGAAAAAATCTAGCTATTCCTACCGAAATTTCGGTACATGTAGCCACGTCCTAATAAATTACCGTTTGGATTTTTTGGAAACCTTTCAAAAATTGCCATATCTTCGACCACTCCAATAGGCTGTCCAGTTTTAGCTCGGTAAAAGATGTGACCAGTAATAATATGGACTGGCTTTGCTGGTGGCTTTCGTGGACGGGATTCTTCTTCTTTAATGAACAAAAAGTTCAAAGAACAAAAATTGAAAAAAATGAGAAAGAAATTTTATTTTATTTGTCATTGTGTCATCAATTTCAGATTTTCCGTCATGAGGGTAAGTCTGATATGTGTGAAAAAACACTAAAATTCAAACTTTACGAGATTATATCCACTGATTCTTATAAAATATGTTTGCTTGCAATTTTTGGTAAGTTATAAGAATAATAATGAAAATAAATATCAAAAGATTGAATTTGGTATGAAGATTCCATTGATTTCGAAAAACTTACATATTTTAAATTATATTATTCATAAATTGATTAAAAAATTATTGATTGGTGCAAATGTATATATTAAAATGTCATTCAACCATTATTATTATGTAACTACATTTTTATTGTAAAAATAAGGCTCATATCTCTCCAATTGAACTTGAACTATTGACAGATTTTCGTATTCCACAATGAAAACAAAAGGCGAAAAACAGATATAACACTTAACCTGGGTCTGATTTTCAATCACCCTATCATAATTCAGTATTCAAAATAATGAAAGTGTCAAATTTTAACTAACAAGAAGACAATGGACGTTCAAGGAAAATATAATATCTTTCTTTATTCCTGAAAAAAATTAAACAAAATGTGCTTTATGTAAGATCTATTCAAATTAAAATACCAGATGACACAATTATGAATTCGATTTTCCTAAAAGCATGTCAGTTTCTTCAAAAGAAATTAATAAAAGCCATAACTAATAACCGTACCAGCAGAAACTGCATGGTTGCTCCCTGATCCCCGCATATTCACGAGTCGTCCATTAATGTTCATGTAATGGGACGTTTCATGGGGGTACGACGGCCCTCCACTTGATTCTGTAAGAAGAAATGTATGCATTTTTTTACGAACAAATTTTTTCACCGAACCTTAAAAATTCGTTATGAGTCCAAAATAAAATTGCCACCTCCAGTCGAAGGTTCTAACTTTAAAGATATGCCACAATAGATGCATTACTTTTTAGACATTATTTAGACGTGTTTGACGGCAATATCATAAGTTTGCGGGAACCTAACTTATTTTATGTCCAAAATTTTTTCTTGCAAAATTTTACAAAGGCCGTAGCCGGGAAAGCATGGGTAAAGTGCTCCAGCTTGTGTTTGGTTCATATTTTAGGGGTAAGTTCTTACCATTAGAGGACTAATTCATCCCCAGTTTCAACTGACAATTTTTTTCTTACAAAAGCTATTAACGAATTTTGAAAAACAAAAAAATTCGAATTTCTCAAAATTGGCCCTCCCGATCCTAATGGCTTCAATATATGTCAACCCCCCCAAGCCATTTTTATGGTGCCCCAAAAACTACCCCATGCAATTGAAATTAGAATTTTTCGGAATATTGCCCTTAATTATTACTTTCTTCATACTTTTTTATAGAGCCTCATAAAAAAATGCATGAAAGATTTTATTTATTTCATTCCCGAAGAATATCCCTAATCAAGGGTATTTGATTATCACTGTGGTATATTCAATGAACGTTGAAAGTGCATTTTTTTTTAATTGTTTGCTTATTGTTTAGACAATTTATTTTTTAATTATTCCAACTTTTCAACGGAAAAAGCAAGAAAATCGTACTTTTTTGCCAGTTTTTTTTAACAAGTATCAAACTTTAAGCCTGAATCTTGATTTTTCTAAGATACCTAATTTTGTTTCAACCATTTTCATTTTTTCAACAATTTATCATCTTGTAATATCGTGAATTAATGGTATTTTCTGAATGCCTTGGCCTAATTTATGAATGCGAAGAATGCATCATTTCATTTTAGTCTTGATTTTAGTTGTATATAATTTTCTTGAACAATTGATAATTGTTTAAATTCAACTTTTCACAGAAAAATAGTGGAGAAACGTTGTTTCTTCTGCTGTTTATTCATTAAGTTTAATTACTTTCTCCTAATTCTTAGATTCCTTAACCTGCTGCTAATTGCTCAAACCATTTTTATTTGCTAAAAGAATTATTATCTTATATTATCGCAAATTTGTGGTACTTTCTAAATGATATGACCTGATTAATAAATGTTAACATGTATTTCTGATAATATTCATTATTTTTAATTGTTCTTATGTATGCAAAAAATTTGCTTTTAAGGTAATATGCATATATCACTATTCCTTTGAAGCAAATATTTGCGTACATAGGAACAAATAGAAATAACAAATATGTTTATAAATGAGTGTTCACATTTGGTAATTACGCCATAGCATTCATAAAATACGGTTTATTTTTTATGATATAAAATTATGAGTTTTTTAAGTAAATAAAAATTGTTTCAGCAATTAGCAGCAGATTAAGAAATATAAGAATTAGGAGAAAGTAGTGAAACGTATTAAAAAAACAGCAAGAAAGAAACGTTTCCTTACCATTTTTCTGTCAAAAGTTACATATAAACAATCAAACATTGTTCAAATAATGAATACACAACTAAAATAAAATAATTAACGCATCACGCTCATAAATTACGCCACCGAGACATTTAGAAAATACCATTATTTTGCTATATTACGAGATATTAATTTGTTCTAACAAATTCTAATTATTGAAACTAAATTGAGTATTTTAGTTCAATCAACAATTAGGTCTGAATTTTGATATTTGCTGAAAAATTAGCAAAAAAGCACGATTTTCTAGCTTTTTCCGTTAAAAAGTTGGATTTGTTCAAAAATAAATTTCTTTAAAAATAAGCAAAATATTCGAATAAAAAAAATACGCTTTCGAAATTCATCAAATATACCACAGTATTAATAAAATTGATGCAAAAACTAAGATGAAGTATATAAAAAAATAAAAAAATATTAATAATTAAGGGCAATATTCCTAAAAATTCTCATTGCACTTGCATGGGGGTAGATTTTGGGGCACCATTAAAGGGGCTCAGGGAGCGGAGTAAATTAACAAAATTAAGGAGTGAGTGAAATGAAAAGTGGGCGTAATAGAAACGGAAAGGAATCGGTCAGTTTTCAAATTTCTTACCTGTGGAGGCCAACGATTCGAATTACGTCTTAAAGTTACAATTTCGTGAGTTTTAACTGATAAAAAAAATTAAAATGTGTCGCAGGTACAAATTTCACATATAATCTTTACGTGTTAAGATAAAATGAATTTGTTGCTGAAAGAAGTTTATAAAATTTCCTTCACATCTATTTCCTTTTATCCCTGTATCTAAAAATATTGCTTAATTTAATTTTTAATCTTTGGAATTGCAAAGTTTAGCGCGCACAGAAAACAAAATTTTGCAGTAAACAAAGTGAACTCAGAAAGGTTCAATTTAATTGTTTCTATAACAAATGATACAACAATTATTTTGTAACAGCTAATCAGACATTTTTTTCGGTGAATACATAATTAAGCCGTAAGATGAAATATGTGCAATGAAAATAATATATGTGTTGACTGTTTTAAAATGCGAATTTGAATTTAATAATATATGATCACGAAAAAAGATTGTTTCTCATGATCAATATCTGGATGCAAGATTTTATTATATATTATTGATTTGGTACCATATGGTATTCTACTTACGGACAGAATCAAAAAATATTATAGAAATGAAGAACAGGATGCAAATAAAAATCTTCATTTGTTTGAGACGGAGAACTGATTTTCGATGAATTTCGTAGTTTCAACTGATAAGGTGCTGAAATTTTCAGGTGTATATATACTAGCCATTATCTAGTTATTGACAAAAATTTTAATCTTCATTTATAGGTGATGGGACGGAAGCGTGAAATGCAATTGTTGCGTGAAGAAACGTTCATTGCTAAACAATAAGCAAACATGACTTACTTTTCTTAAAAATGTCAAAGTCATACAACTTGACAATCTTCTCATTAATTCACAGAAAGAAAAAAAATTAAAATGCGTTGGAGATTAAATTTAAAACGGTTAAAAATTGAACGTATGTCGGCAAAAGTTTCACCGAGTTCAGGAGAAAGAATCGGTAACAGAAAACACAGATGCGACATTGTTCTTGCCTATAAGTCTCCTCTGAAATAGATTAGACTATTTTAAACGTACTAGACTTTATTTTATACCACTTAGCAATAAGTAACTGCCAGCTCGTAATCACCATTTTTCTCAAATTCATTGATGAGGGGGGGGGGGTCGAACCCTGGTGACCTCCCCCCCTATATACGACCTTGACGATGCAGTTAGTAGTTTTTCACTATTGAATTGGAGAATATTCTGACTAATCGAATTAGTACTTTTTTAGTTTATTTTAAAAGGCTTACTTTTTCTACTTTGATTTAGTAGAATTTCACTAATAATGATTGGAAGGACCCCGCACCAGATGTACAGAAAATGGGTTTGTGTCAAAATGTATAATTATATATATATATATATATATATTGTAATTTCGAACCTGCAGATCAATAATTCGAAACAAAATCAGCAGAAAAATTGACAGCTTTTACTGGAACAATTTCCAAAATTTCAATTTTCACGTGTATTTTAATTGATCTATTGTATTTACAAGTGACTTGAAAATAAGTGCAAGAAGCGCCTCGTAATAGGAAAAGTGTTTGACAGAATCAGGGCTGATTTTTGGATTAAGCTACAGCTGTCGGAAATGAATTATTCTTGTAGGAAAAGTAGTTGGAATTATTTTAAGGGCTGTTTTAACATCCTATAAACATTCAGACAAGGGAACGACATTAAAAAAAACCACGGGAGATTTTTTGATTGAATTATTAGGGTGAAAAATTCTTTGAAAATATATGTAAGTACTGAAAGTATTTCCTATCAAGAAAGTGTTTGAAATTATTTTTAAGTTAAAATTTTATAAAGATTGAAGCAAGAAAATTTCCATTGCCTAACAAACAAATTATCAAAGTGATTTTCCGTGTTCACATGTTAAGCAGAAAATCTCGTGAGATTTTTAATAATAACTCGCGAGTTTCCTGTTTCGTCTGTTGAGATTTGAAAATAAAACTCTCTACGATACGCAAAAGCATATTTCAGTAGGGCCATATTTTTAATTATGTATCCGAATGTGATATTGCGAATGAACATTTAAATACAAAAAAACAGCTAGCTCATTTTATATTAATATCGATGTCTTTATCTGAATATTTAGGGGATGTTAAAAGAACGCTGTTTGATTCAAAGAAAGAATTTTCTTGGTTTAAAATAATGAAATCAAATCAATTATTTCCTTAATTTTAGCCAGTACATTGTTTGAATAAAAAAATCAAAGTGAGTAAAACAGTTTCTTGAATTAGAATATTAATTTTCGCTTGGTGAATTGTAGGCACGGTGTGACTAAGCCGATTGTCTTCAACTAAAAAAGCGGATCACTAGTACTTTTTTTGTGGATTATTATTCTATTATATTAGCCACGTTAATAGCCGCGTTTTCTTTCCAAATGATGCAGGTTTTATTACACTTTAGAAATGTAATAAAATAAACATCTCACAAAAATATTATAAGGTTATAACTATGAAAACTTTCAATGTTTTTTTTTATTTTAATGCAAAAGCTTATTGTAACAAAGAACAAAAACCATGGTATTGTGTTTCCAAATATCATACTTTGATACTAATTTTATTCAATTGTTGCAAGAAATAATCCCTGCAAAACAAAAGTTTTTTTCAATAAGCATTCAAACATATTTTTAATGTTAAGTACATTTTCTCAACTAAGATTCATTTTTGTTGCGCAAAATACTTGTCTGTCATCGTGAAGGATTATCCCAAAAGAACATCTGAATTTAAAGAACTTTCGGTTGAAGATGGTATAGAGGATTACCACAGGGTGATAGTGATTCATAATTTATATTCGACACGTATTTTATTTTTGTGCCAGTGAGCCTTATTTTCCGAGATATCAGGGCTTGGCTCGTATCTGGGAAATTAGAATGGTCCTTATTTAGATGGTAAATTCTTTGTGTTCGGCAATCGAAAAAACCTGGTCGCAATCTTGGTTCCAAGTCTTGCTCTCAAATTTTGTTTATCAGCAACCCACAAACCCCCTAAGTACCGAATCTCATGAAAATTTTGTTAACATAAGGGAAGTATGGTGGGCGGCATGCAAGGAGAGGATATATGTAAGCATCCGGTGGTTTTCCTTGAAAACATTCAATATTTTCTGAAAAAAACTGAACAAAGAAAGTATTTATTTTTGAAAAAGTATTTTTTTCAAGTTTTGTCCTGGAAAATAACATTTTTTTGGTATTTCAATGGTACATGAAGTTCAAACTTTATTCTAATGATGTTTTAAAAAAAGTATTATATGTGAATTACTACAATTTAGACCAAGGTGAAACATAAGTTCTGTCTGGCTTTTCATCTTATCAATCATGATTGTTTTTGTTTCCGAGAATTCGTACGGGCGTACAGGCATACGCATTTTATGAAATTCATAAATTTATAAAAAAAAATAACTCTGCATAAAAAAATCTGGGCTAACCTTTGCTACGTCTTATTTTTTCAGGTCTTACTTCAATTGTTGCTGTTCATATAAATTTATTTTGTTGAAGAATAAAATGTAAGTCATTTTGGACTAAAAAATGCTGCGTCACAATTTTAGGGTAATATCCGACTCAAAATTAGCCAATATTTTTTCTGTTTATCATAGAAAACAAGAGTTTTATATAATGATTTTGATTTGTTATATTGAATAGTGAAGGCAAAGAATAAAATTAATAAGTATCTTGAATTTAGGAATAACATTTGGCAAGAAAGGGTTAGAGAAGCTGAAATTCGTAATAGATACAATTTATGAATAAATGTATCATGCAAAATAAATACATGCTATACATTTTTTCATTTTTCATCTAAGAGTTTGTTTGTATCCTGCATATTCGAGTTTTTTCAATAATTTTTCTAAATATAGCAATATCATAAGTACTTGAATGTATTAATTCTGACGTCGTGAGAATTGACTGACATATTTACGGGTCGAAAATTAATTACAGTATCCAGTTATATGTAGAATTGCACAAAGGCTTTTTTAATAAATATTTCAATTAGATAGAGTTTTGGTTATCTTCCATTCTTCCATTCTAAAAGCAATACATTTTTTTATCGACAATTTTTGTGTTTTCCATAATATCTAAAACCTTTTCGACACACGTGGAACTTTTATTTACGAAAGTAATAATTTGTCAAATTTTCGTGATGTGAAATAAACTGTTATCAATTTTATGTATAAGTCTAAAGCAAACATACGAAACTCTCATAAAATGTTTCTTCACATACACTTCTTAATCTTGCCAAACTATTCCTGTCGTAAATAAAAGTTACACGTATGTCTATGAACTTTCTGAAAAAATGAGATGAAAACAATTTTATTATACACTTTCCTTATTGATACAGTTAATTATTCTCATTTATTGAATAAATTCTTTGTCATTCGACTAATCTTGTGCTTTATTTTCCATGGATTTGAAAAGAAAATGTTTAGACGCCACTGAATTCGTTTTTACAGAGAAAATCACACCTGATCAGTCCTTATTTTCTTTAGAGAGGCCTTAAAGCCCTGATTTCAAAATAGATTGGACTAATATGCTTCACTTGAATGAAAATGATTTATTCTGCATATAATAATTAATATAATTACTTAAAAAAATATTTGAGATATATTGATGAAGTCAGTTTAAAGAAAATTTGAATCTTGCAAAAGTTAAAGCCACTGCAAGTTTTTCATTTTTTTAAATAATTTGTTTAAGTTTCCGCTCATGTGAGGGAAGCATCTGCTCAGTTTTTGCGGGCTTAACCATTGTACAGGCTGGGCCGATTTTTTGCTCAACAAATAATTTTTTTAATTTTTCTAGTGAATGATGCAAGATATGACAATGGTGTGGTCCAAAAATTAGACTTTCGATTTTTGGTGATCAATCCCCCCACAATTTCTACGTTTTCCGGAAAAAGAAATTCCATATTTTTTTCAAACCATTCAACATTAACCCATGCCCTCAGTTTTTTTTTAATTGACATGGGGTTTTGAATGGGAGAAGCTCGGTTTTTGAATAAATGCAAGAAAGAAGTACTTAACTTTTTGTAAATTAAAGTTTGGTAACCTCTCAAGGAATGTTCTAGGAATAATTTACAACTGATATTTTTAAGTTTGATGCCTCTAACTACCTTGTGTTGTGCCTGGAAAATTCTCCAAAAAATAAAAAATATCAGTTTTGTGTAAAGTTCACGCTGAAGAGGGTTTTTAAAGAAATTTGTTTCAAACAATTATTATTTGTTTTAGCAATAATCTTCTGGCCTGGATATCTCGAAAAGTTATTATTTTTCCGGATGAATTGTACACTTCATGAGTTTCAAGTATCGTCTTTCCAATTTAACATATTTGGTAATTAATTAAACAAATCTTGTTTATTTAATCAATTTTTCCCCCTTAAAATCGTGAAAAGTTATTTTTTTTTGCAATCAAGGACAGAATTAAAGAAAAGTCACTTAAACGCAAAAAGAAATCTTTCGATCCAAAGAAAACTTCTCTCCGTGAATTGCTCTTAAAAAATTGCGATCTTTAAGAGGATATGGTACATTGACAATCATGGCTGTCTCTGCACTTGATATCTGCGATTGTACTGTCGATATTCTTTATTTTTGAAAGGAAGTCCATTTAATAAATTTTGTATGTGCAAAAGGTACACGATATCTGAAAAATTATACTTTTTCGTTTAATTTACTTAGTGGTGATAACGAAATTGACAATTATGGTTTTTTCGATAATATTCGTAGATATTTAAGTCGATGGAATGCCACCTCTTAAAAAGTGTGAAAGACTTTTTGGTAGAAATTTTAATTCTCAACAATTTTGCACTTTTTACTCTCAACCTTTCTTTTATCAGTTTAAGCAAAAAACAAAAAATCTGGATTTTTTGACACGAAATGTTTTCTTGTCGAAAAGATGATTAACCTAAAAAAAGCCTTGATGAAAAATAAAGTGAACATTGTCAGCAGTAATCTCTGAACAAAATTTTAAAGGTGGAGTTTTTGAGAAAATCCAGTACAACTGTTTTCAGAAAAATAGTCGCCATTTTGTTATTTTCTACCATTTTTATTCTATCTTCGAATCATTCAATAGATCAGAGATTTATTAATCAAATACAACAATAGATATTCAAAGATATTCAAACAGCAAAACAATACGGCATTTCACAGAAGATCTCTGTCAGTTTTCGATAGATTTTGATAATTGGAAGGTTAAATTCAGTAGCACGTAATTCCTAAGATAATTTTTTTTTTTGCTGAACTATGAAACATATATATTTATCCCTTTTTTATTGTAGAATGATATGTTTGAAGGTCAATTCATTCTGACACTCTAACCTGGACCTCTCTGTATGATTTAAGGTGGAATCGGTCTAATAGCTTAGTGAAAATATCTAAAATTTAAGCAGTATTTATGCGTACCTCAAAAATCCGGTTATTTGTACCGAAATTTCCGTGCAAACAGTCCATTTTACAGGTCCCGCTATTCGTACTAAAATATTAATATTTATGCGATACACAGTGAATATCATTGAGCGTAGTCTTGAGGTCTACAATGTTATATCAAAAATAATCTACTAGAAAGTTTTCAATCGGGGTCACAATATTTATAACATATCTGAAAATGAAGTAAAAATGTACACATTAAACTAATATAATCGAACGCGAAGCGTGAGGGCGTACCCGCGCTTCCTAGGCACGAAATGAGGACGTACTCCCTTCAGGCGGGCACATTTTCTTGTAATTTTTTGTTTGTTTGATACCTTTCAGTGAAATTTAGTTGCATATAATCCAGCTTGATGTATTTGAGATTTTTATAACTTCCGTAAGTACGCACGCCCGTACCAATTGTCTTAACAAACTAGATCAGGATATATAAGATAAAAAGACAGCTCCCCCTTAAGATGAGCTTCGGTCTTTTTCATTTTCTAATTTGTATACAATACGATAATTTTTCAATCATCTCGTCGAGCTATATATTTTAATGCTCTGATTATGGATATAGCGATCAAAAACTCAAAAATATTATTTCAAAGGTCGGAACTTAAAGAAAAAAACTTTTTTCAATACAAAAATTTTGGCTCCTTCATTGATTTCTTTTGTTTTAGAGAAAATGTGCAAACATGTGCGACAACAAGAAAGAACCACCTGGTGCTCCTGGGTGTAGAAAGGGAATATCTCTTATTCTATCCTTTGGATTCAAAGCGAATACTGGAGATATGGTAGGGGTATATTTTCTCTTTCAGATACACTTTCTGTAATATCCATCCTTTAACAAGCACACAAACCCCCCGCATGCCCCCTTTCATTACCACTTGGTGTGGATAGAATAGGCACAATGAGGAAAAGGGCTACTGGAAAGTGGGATATAATATACAATATATCCCTCAGTTAAACACACACAACTTATTTTTTACTAGTTTTTAATGGATTATGTAATGTTTCGTGCAAACTAGTTAATATATAACCGAGATATTTAATACAGATAAGGAATTACTATATATTTTCAGTAAAACATTTTCGTGGTTGTAGTTGGATGTAATTTACAGGTACGAATATTTATATGCCCATGTCACTTTAGCTATCATTGCCTGCATTAAAAAAATAATGAAAATGTGTTAATTTTATTAAAATGTACACTGAATCTGGTGAGAGAATTTCGATACCTTCCACGCTGGGACAGCAAAGTTTGGCGAATTTTGGGATGGAATCAAGATCTAATACGATGTATAAGATAGAATCGGGATGAAGTGTACCGGGAGGTAAAAGAAGCGTAGTCCTAGATGAACCGTCAGTCCTAAGTGAACCGTGAGTTCTGGGTGGGACGCGAATGTATTTTTAAGAAGGCGACTACTAGGCGACTGCCATTTCTAGGTTAGTACTAGCTCAACTCTAGCTAATTTTCGGGCCTTGTCTGGTTAGGAAGGCAATAGGGTACTCTGGCGGTCGCGCTGTAGTGTCATTTGATCGGGATACCACGGAAAAGTCGCTTAAGAATTGAAAGAGAAATCAATCGCTTTCTAGTTACTATTTTTAGTTTCAGTCGAAAGTCTTCGATGACCTAAAAAGGACTATAAATTCAAAGGACATGCATGCACTATATTTAGTTAAATAAAGTAATAAAAATCAATATTTTTGATGACAAACAATTTTAAATAACGACGTTTTTTCAATTAAAAAAATATAACTTTGTACTGTTTGCATTTATGGCTTCCAAACTATAAATTTCATGAAAAAATGCTTTGAGTAAATGTTGCAGAGCATATTATTCATTAAATGACATGACTTAAAATACTCTATCATGAAAATTAACAGTCTAGTACGACTTGAAGCAGAGACTAAGTTGTACATTACATTTCTCTCCTGCCGTAATTGCAACTGCTCGTTCGTCTTATATTAAAATATTTCAAAACGAATTATTTAGGAAATGGATTGAAAAAGAAGATTTTTCATATATAAGAAATCATTTTTATTCTTATTTCTTTGTAAGTATCGAATAGAAATATCTGCCACGTGGGAAGAAATGCAAATAAGATAAGAAAAAAATCGCTTCCGGGAATACTATAGTCAAATTAAAAGTAAGCATTTAGCGAATATCTTAGGACAAATGGTTTACGAAATATGACTTTTTTGATTAACTTTGTGCGTTTTCAGTGAAAACAAAGCGATGATGAATTTTCATTGCTGCCAAATAATTGCGATCAGGTTTTTTGCTATTGGATTCTTAAATTGGATAGTTCAAAGTACTGAAAAACATTTTATTTCAATTTCAGAATCCAAAAATGACAGAGGGGTGTGGGAGCAATTTATGTTTTCTTAAAAATTCATATTTTGTAAAAAAATCTTTTGAGTTCCATTACACTGAAATATCTGACGGATTGTGCATATTGATTAAAAAGTGGTTTTAAGATGTTAACAAAATTGTTCACATTGTTTGTATCAAATCTTTGCAAACAATAATTTTCTTTTCATACTTACATCTGCTAGAAAAATCTGAATTTTAATTATTCTTTTTCCATAATCATGCGTGCAATATATTTGTTTCAAAAACACATTTTAAAACTGATTTTATGAAAACTTTCACATAATTTCACTGGCAGCTGTCAGTATAGGATGAAATTATTGTTTTTAATGATTTGTTATAAACTATGTAAAAAATTTTGTTGTAATCTCAAACATACTTTTTCCTAAAGATTCACAATCTGCTAGATATTTCAAAGAAACCGAATTCAACAAATGTTTTTTTACAAAAAACATAAGTGTTTGGAAAAAATTGCTTGCCCACCCCTTTGTCATTTTTAGGTTCTGAAGAAAATGGGTTTTAATACTCTAAATTATCCAATTTAAGAATCTAATGGCAACCTATTTCTCAATTGAAATTACCAATCCAAGAAAACGTGTTGATAAAATCTTGCGATTTTACGTTTTTTGTTACTAACAAACAATTAATTAAGAAATCTGCCCTGAACTTTCCAGAGCTTCAAAAGGACATCCATTCAAAAATTTCAATACAAAATTCTCTTTGTCTCTTATTTGTTCCAGCAAAAGCCTAACATTGTTTAAATTTAAAATTTGACTGTACTAGAATTATTCCGTTACATGAATGATTTTGAACGATTTACCTAAATATCTTTGTCAATTTATTAAATATTTCAATTAATTTTGATATGAAAATAGAAATGACCAAAGTAGAAGTATTGTGTAAGTTTGCCAAAAACTGGAAAAGTGACCCTTATATCACATAATCTTACTCTAAAATACCTGATAGTCCCTAAGTTATGCTTGAAATAAAATATTTTGCGTCGAAATATTAAAATTGAATTATTTACACAACGAGGCCTGAACCGAGCGAAAATATCTGACTTTGCTTAAATCACGTCACGTGTCTAGGCTTACTGAAAATATTAGTTTAATTTTCTATAAATTTTAATCAATAGTAGCTCATTTGATTTCTTCATGTATTTATAACAATTCTGTTCATTACGTTTTCATTTAGCATTAATAATTAAATTGTAATATACTTAACTTCAATAACTTCACTACTTTTTGTATAAAATAATTTTCATACAAAAATTACAAATGGTAAAGAATCGTTCATAGAATAAAGTGAGCCATGAATAATTAAAATTTAACGAATATTACAATTTTTGTTTTGAATGGAAGGAGAAACTTTGAATATGTTTGAAGGTTTTTAAATCGAAAAATATTTCCCCGAACAATTGGGTGACTAATGTTTCTAATTTTTCATAAATTACGTTTCAGTTTAGGGAAAAAGATTTGAAAGATGAACAAAAGAATATTCAAAAAGTAATTTCCATTCCCAAAATCAAGATTTTTTCTCGAATTAAAATAAATCTGTTCCGATGATTAAAAAAAAAGTTCTTGGGTAGTGCACCTTTTTAGGATGATTTTCAAATTTATTCCTTGAATATAATTGGCAAACATCAAAAGTCTCATCAAATATAATTCAAGTGATGTGGTATGGAAAAGTTTCATATTTGTCAACTAACAATTTACGTAGAGGGCAGGATATAAAAATGCTTGTCTTCTGTCACGTTCTAGACGCGTGAAGATTTTTAGTCCGCTGAATCTAAGATACTCCAAGGTCCACTTCTGTACATAATCCAAAGGAGAGGGAATAATAAATTTTTCAACTGCTCCAGTAAATAGTGTAGAAAATAATACAAATAATAATAATTATAAAGTGTACCATTCTTGCAGATTCATTATTAATTATTCGCATACATCAAAAGCGTATAATTACTCATAATTCATGAGAAAGCCAACTATGTTAAAAGCAGTTTATGGCTTCATTGTACTTTATTGTACCTAGATTTGAAAAGTGAGGGTAATTAGGTATGCTTCTGGCTTTCAACACTCCAAAAGAATTACAATGTTCACTTGGAACAGGGAATTTTCAAAAAGAATTCTCATTCTGACTTGGCAGAGGAAATATTTTAGAAAAATTATAATTCACAGAAATAATTTGTGACTTGCCAAAATGTGACTTGCTGTGGGTTGGCATGATCGGAACTATACGGAATTTGAACAGTTCATTCACGTTTCATTAACGATAATTCTGTATCTGGCAACTGCCATTTTTGAAGCCACATTTCTAAGGGTTCCGTAAACTTCGGACCAAAAAAAGCATCATATTCCTTCTGAGGGCATCGTAAACAATCGATTTGAATCAAAAATACCGACTAGAAAGCGATTGATCACCTCATGATCGAAGTCAGGGATGATCGCTCACTAACAGTATTAAAATCCAGCAGTAGTCAGACGTATAGCAGTGTTCGACCACGCCGATCTGGGACCACTGGTTTGCCGCGCCGTCAGTGATGTCGTCCTGTTATGGTTATGCGCACTCGTTAACATAAATCAGGGCTCACCACTTTCAGCAGGTGTTGACTGCCAGCAAAAGTGTCTGACTGCCAGAAAGTTTTTCTGTCATTTTTTTCTTCGGTTTCCAGGAATCCTGGGAAAATCCTGTTCGTTACGGTCACAGCTCGTTACGGCTCATTGTTCACACCGAAGGGTCTGCTTTTTTACATTCTCATCTCAATGAGAAGGTATTGGTTTTATGTGAAAAATGACTTTCGCGAATTCAATCAAATGTCGACGTTTTGAGGCCCACTGAGTCAGAAAAAACGATTTTTACGAAGGTGTCTGTTTGTCTGTAGTCTGTAGTCTGTAGTCTGTAGTCTGTAGTCTGTTGTCTGCAGTATCGTGTAGGCACGATAAATTTCGAAAGATTGATCAGATTGAATTGTGCTTTGGCACACTTTTTGAAGGCCTAGAAATAAAGAACAAGTTCGTTACCCAGCTATTTTTGATAAAAATTCAAGAAGTGAGCACATTTTGAAATTGTTTAAGACCACTTTTTTCAAGATTGGAAAATTCTATGCACGGTTATTTGTAGTACTCAAAAAGGCAAACAATTTTTCTCATGACATTTTTTATTATAAAAAAAATGACCAGAGTTAAAGAATTTTCAAAATCCAAAAGAACAGACGAAAATTAACATTTTAAGCCGAACAATTGACGACATGAAAAAAAGTCAAGAATAGAAAAACGTTTATTTTTAAGAGACCTACAAGATATTCGTAAGAACTTTTTGGATTCGTCCAAAAAATCAAAAATTCTAATTTCGATCTCACAGAAAACAATCGAAAATCAAAAATTCCATTTTTCTGTCAAACTATGCAAGATAAAAAAAAGATAATTAGAATAAAATCGTGCATCTAAAAAAGATCTACAAATGTGTTATTAATTACTTTTTGATAGACTGCGTAGTTTTTGTTTTATTCGTGAAAAACAACATTAAAAATAAAAAAATGAAATTTTTGGACAAACGACACAAGCTATGAGAAAAAAATGAAAAGACTGATGTAGCTTATCCAAGAAACAGGTACACATTTTTTATTAACAATTTTTCGATAGGATGCTTAGTTTTTGTTTTATTCGTATAAAATAACATTAAAAATAAAAGAAAATAATGTTTTGGAAGACGACACAAGGAAGAAAAAGAAATAATAGGTAAACTTGTTCACTCAAAGAGGATGTAAAAGTTTGTTATTTATAATTTTTAGAAAGGGCGAGTAGTTTTTTTTTAATCGTAAAAAATAAGAATAAAAATACATAAAGTTAAATTTTTGGAAAAAAGACACAAGAAATGAACAAAAAAATGAAAAGACAAAAGTTGTTTAACAAAAAAAGATGTACAAATTTGTCATTAATTCTTGTTATGAAAATGCATCCAAAATTAGAAATTCACTTTTTGGAAAAACGACACAAACTACAATAACTTTTTACGTAACAAAATTTTTCGTCTAAATTATACCTACAAATTTTCTCAGAACCACTTTGCACCAGTATGCGTATTTTCAGTTTAAAATAAGAAAAAATAAAGTTGAAAGTAAACAAATTAAATTTATGGAGAAACGACACAAGTTGCAATAAAATGTATAATAACAACATTTTTTGTATAGGATGCACACTTTTTCATAATCATAAAAACAAGACAATGAAAACAAGTATGTTTCAATAACAATGCATATCATGAATTGTGATAATATACATTTATTGAAATGATAGATTTTTCAGGGTAGCTGAGAATTAAAATTAGTCCAAAATAAGGAGCAAATATTGAAGCAATCATGATAAATAAAATTTGTGCATTATTTTGCAAAATAATGTACAAATCTCATCGCGCCAAGCGCGATGAGGATATACCCGCACGGCGGGCAGATTTTTGCTACTTGAATTCCTGAAACATTTCATTTTTTCCATTTCAAACATTAATTTACCTCGAAGGGCAAGTTCGAAGCAAATTTATTGGGACCTGTGTGACCCAGTCTATACTGCCACTGGCAGTCTGGGCAGGGCAGTCAAAGATCGCGTTCTAGTGAGCCCTGGTATAAATGGATGTTTGAGAACTAGCCGACGCGACAGATGGAGCCATAGTTCATTTTTATTTAAAATTAATTCAATAAGCTGTTGCCAGTTTCAAAAATCATATTTCAAAATATTCTCAAAAGTCTAAGCAAATCTTGACAATGTCTAAAAGTCAATACCATATTCAAAAATTACAAAACACAAATTCATTAACATCCAGGATGAGGATGTTCACAAATTACGAAAATAAAAGTTTACAAAAGGTTGAATTGGCTTGAGAGCTGCTAGAGGTAATTGAAAATATCAACATTTTCGAGAAACTATATAGAAGAATGCATAAAAGTGCATGTGACTGCCTCAAAATAAAATTTTACAAATTCTGAAATGTTGGAATAACGGAAAGAAATATAAAAAAAAATAAAAATTTGGTTAGGGATATGTGAAATTTTAATAATGTGATTATAGAAAATATTCAGTTGCCATGCTAATTGTTTTTATTTACTAAGTTAGTACATCATTTCTTCGTTTTTGATTTACCATCAAAATTTGTCTGAGTCATCATCCTTATAATCATGTTGGTCTATGGTATGGGTGGTCGACCTTTATCATTTCATTCTCGTGACAAGCGAAGACCAGCTTTATTTTACGATGTTATGTATGTGTTATGTCGACGAGAGGACTCATTGGATTTTGCGATTAAAATTAACCGCTGGACGAGGAAATACACGTGCCTAATTTTGATGATAATAAGGACGGAATCCATTATTCATGAATTGTGCAACAGGAAGTTCACTGCGTTTCACTAAATCGCCATTTCGAAGTTCGACTCTCCTTGGACGACCTGGTTATTCGTTAAAAAGAATATATTCGTTAATTCATTTGAAGATTTTTTAAAATTAATAACTAAGAAATGCTATACTGTACTCATTGAATACTTTATATTTTTGAAAAATACTAGGTGTTTTAGGCAGAATTATGTAATATTTGTCTTGGATTATGTCTCAGTTCTTAAATTACCTTCTATGCCAGTTTGATAAGGCACCTCTCCTAAGAATTTTCCAATAGGTTTTGTATTACGATATAATAAATCACCATCGTCAAGAAGTCTGACTGGCACAGGCGGTTGTTGGTGTAGACATTCACTTGATTCTGTAAGACAAATAGAGTACTGATTATTTTAAAGTTAAACAAATTTCTGACTAAGAGCGATTAAATTGTAGTAAATTGTAATTTCACTAAAATTTGCCCGAAGAGAAGAATATTACATTTTTTCATTAACCTTAATTATTTTTTATTAGATCGAAAAAATTATGTATAGTAAGAATTTCAAGCTAGGTTCACGTATCCTGGCCGTCTCTGTTTCGGCTCATGAAACATTTCATTATTTGGAAAATAAAAAAACGTTTTAGGTAGAATCGCTCAATATTTAGTTTAGATTGTATTTTCGATTTCAAATTACCTTTCAAATTAGTTTCTCGGGATGGATAAAACACTCCATTCACCCACCTTCCAGTATGACTTACTCCATTCACGTATACCACTGCATTATTTTCGCTTGGCTTTAACGGTGGCACTGGTTGTGGCATTGATTCTGTAAGAATAAACATATGGGTTTGCCATTAACGGATTATTTTTTAACAAAACACAAATTTATTGGCTTGAAATAAAGGTATCCTAAATGTAGTCGCTAAGTCAGTTAATATTGACACGTGACTCTGGAAAGCAAAGAAAAAACGCATCTAAAGTTGACGGCTGTCGTAAGTGAACGTGTTATATTTACTGTTAAAATATAAGATGTAACCACTTACGGTCACCTTCAGGACAAAAGTATAATGTCATAAAATAGAGCGAAGATTGAAGTATGATTTTCCATCAAAACCCCAAAACTAATAATTTTGACCTTTGTTTAGAAAACAGCGAATGTCTCCTAAACTACGATCGGCAATATGGACCCTTTCCTAGCGGAAAACGTATAATAAGGCAAAAGTTCCAGGTACGGAGACCGAATAGGAGATAGGTTCGAAGTGAAATATTTTACGCGTTTCACCCCAGTTTTAAAAACCTAATTAATGTTATGTTAAATTTTCGAATAAAATTTGTACTTGCACCAAAAGCCACAATTTTTAAAAGCAATGGAAAAAAGTAATTGCTAAATCTTATGTCGGGACTTGAATCAAAACATTCACTCAGAGAAACGTCCTCTTGTGACATAAAGATTTTTCTGGACACAAATGGCATTTCCCTCTCAAAATCTAAGATGAAGATGATTTTTATTTATCTCAAAAAATATATGTTTGCCGCAAACATTATTCTCTTCCAACAAACTTCATCTAATCTTTCACCTAAATAATTTTGTTTGAATAAAATGATGTTCAAGTGATTCAAAACAAACCAGGCAAGGGGACGATGCTTTTGTTTCAAGACAACTTTTTCTCTAAGTGCTTCAACGTTTTCATTATTGAAATGAGAATACTAGACTTTGTACATTATTATACAAAAATAAACAAATAAACGTATTGATTTTCATTAAAAATTCATCATGTGGGCGCAGTGCCATGTGACTTCAGCAGCGAAGTTAATCTAAGTCAATTTATAAATAGCCCGGCCACTATCTAGATGGATGAAAGTTTTTCGCATCCCTTGAGGATAATTTAAACAAGTTCCTGTAGGGCTTGTTTTTTTTGAAGATATTAGAACATCATCCCTTAGTTCGTTGAGTTGATAAAAAGCACAGTCATGCTAACCACAACCATTATAGTCAAAAAATTGCGATCTCCTTCAGTTACAAATGGAAAGAAATTACTTACACCCCTCAAGGATAATCCAGGCCAATCGAACTGAGAGGGTGCTATATGAGATTATTACGATATTATTTTCTAGTCCATTGAGTCGATGAAAAATCGAAAATAGTACATTTTTGGGACCTATTGATTTTCGGGCTTGCGAAGCGATTCTCTGGAACTTTCATGTAGTTTATTACATAGAGGGTGGTTTTTCAGACTTAAAGTTTGCTGCACAAATTTACAAGTGGGGTCGGTATGACATATACACACATTGTTACAGTTGTTCACTTCCTGAAAAATGGAAGTAAAATATTGATGTTTGTGCTTAATATTGCACCAATTCTGTAAAAAATCGTGATCGTAAAAGTAATAAAATTTGTATTGTTTTTGTTGTAATGAATCGGGTCATATGTACTAGGCTGGCTCAAAAATACACATTTTGGAATTTTCAACCGGTGCATTCACCAAATCTTTCTCTCGTGAGGTTTAACCCAGACGTTAGTTTTAGTATTATTGCTCTGCTATTCAACTCATTGAAGTCAAGGGTCCCCCTAGGGTTCCAATATCGAAAAAAATTGGTTGGCTCTCCAGAAAGTGAAAAAAAAGTTTGAAAAAGTGCTGGGCTACAGTTTAAATTGAGCTGCCATTAATTCTGCAGTCTACGAGTTAAACTGCTGTTGGGCTGAAATTGATCATTTTCACTAATTTTTCCAATTGCTTCAACACTATCGATTCAAAAATAATTAACAATTTTTTTATAAATCTGTTTTCAATATCCTCGAAAATGCTTCATAAAACTTCCAAGTTAAACAATCATGTCTGAGGATCGCTACGTGTCTACAAATATTGTAATTTTATGCAATTTTCATTATGTCTCTGATTTTTCTATAACTTTGTTGATGTATAAAAATTTGACGAAAAGCATATTTACTAAGGAGAGAATAAGTGAATAGAAGGGCAAATCAATTGATTTATAGGTTCTTGAACAATTTGGAGTAGCAAAAAAAGTATAAGTTTTACGTGTCAAACACCATAAGACACAAAAGTTGTGATACGGGGTATTATAAATAATTTTGTTTGAAAATCAAAAATATTTATTTATTTGTTTCCAAGAGAGAACGATTTGGCAAAAAAGCCGGCCGAAAATTGAAAATTTCATGTTTTTGGGCCACTCTAATTAGGTGTTTTCACTTAACCACCAGCTAACTTCACTTCGTTGAGTGCTGAGGGGAAAACAATGGACAAAATGCATGGTATTCGATTAATTTTCCCCTTATCTTGCTAATATCTTCGTAAAAATTATTTTTTTTGATATAAGTGAATTGAAAAAATAGTTTTTATTTTTTAAGAAGTACAAATACCTATATATGTATTTGAAATACCTAATATGTACTCAACATGGTGTTGCGTTTTCGCAATGATTTTCGAAAGAAATTTTTTATTTTACTGGAAGATTGTACAAATTATATATAAAAATTATTGCAAAACACATGCAGGTTCACTTGATGGTGCGTTAGGGCAACACGTGACACCGACGCCACTTAATGAATTTGGAATGAAAATCAATCAATATCGTTATTATAATTTTTGTACAATAATTTACAAAACCCTAAAGTTTTAATGTCAGAAATAAAAACTTTAGAATGTTCATATGCGGTGCCGGATATACTTTACTCCAGCCCCGACGTCGGATTGAGCAACACGTTTCTTTGGCTTGTACAAATTTGGTTCTTATAGTACCAATTTGCCTAAATACTATTTCAGTGAATTAAGGACAGAAAAATTGGATTTTACAACTATTGGTGGATTTATTGTAAATTTTTTGAAAAACATGTTAGAAAGAGTTTAAGTTCAATCTGCAATAAAGTGTTTCAATAAAATGTAATTTTTGAAGAAAATATTCTTCTTTCAAATGTCAGGCTCACATTTAGGAATTTCTAGTTTTAGAAATATGAGGGTGGCTGAAAAGGAGTCTTGATAAAAACAGGGTGAAATGCAATTGAAAAGAGGCGGAGGAAAAGGTGGATGGAATAGAAATGGAAAGCTACAATTCCGTGATTTATCTGGATCAGGTATTAGATAAATTTAAAAGTAGTCTTTCAAATTTCTACCTGTGGAGGCCAATTATTTAAATTGAAGGTAACATTTACTTCTGAATCTTAAGAATTGCAATTTTTACTGCACACACGAAGAAAAATTTTGCAAAAATATTTTGAGTCCAAAATAATTTGTGGTCGTTTTTTCAGTGTAAATTTCAAGCTTGCCCCTTCAAAACATTTGAATTACTTTTACCTTATAAAAGCAAAGTGCCCGCAAAAAATTGTCATTCGATTGGTTTTATAAAAATAATAAAAAAATATTCTGCAACAATTAATACGACACTTTTTTAATTACATGCATATTTGCACAGAAATATGAGATATGTACTTACAATGATAACACATATGTTTCAATAGTTTTAAAATACGAATTCGAATTGAATAATGTATGCTTCACGAAAGGCAAAGTTTTCATCACAGCTGATATCTGGATGTAAGATATTTCAATATATAATTGATTTAATATTATATTGTGTTTGACTTACGAACAGAATAAAGAAATATCATAAAAATGAAGAACAGGGTGCAAATGAAAATACTCATTCTGCTAGAGGCACAGAACTGATTGTTAATGAATTTGCCGAGTTGGAACTGATAAGATTTTATGGTTATTTTTGTTGTATATATATAGATATATTAGCCGTTATCTAATTTCTGCAAAAAATCGTTATCTATATGTAGGTGGTGGGATGGAGTAAAGAAATTATATCTCTGCGTAAATCAACGTTTATTTCTGTATGTTTGATTCTCTATGTTAAGGTGACTTTTGATAGGAACAATTTCTTTAGCATAAAATGTTAGGGTCGCTTAGTTCAAATATAGTGAGAAACGATATATGTTTGAACATTTTTTTGGAATATGTAATTCAATTTTGCAGACTTATAAATAAAAATTCTTCAATTTTGAATATTCGAAATTGACGACTGTTCAATGTTTGATGACACAAAACTGAATGCTTCTTTGGAACAGTTTAATTTTAACAATTTTGATTGCAGAAATTTTCAATTTTAAATATATGTAATTCAAAACTCTTCAATATTTAAATTTTATAGAAGGAAATAATAAGCTTTTAAATTTCTCTTTTGGAATAGTACCATTTTAAAGATATAAAATTGAGAACGATTGGAACATTTACGTTGACATTGATTAACATTTATACATTTCCAATCGAAAATTCTTTAATTGTGAACAGTAAAAATGATAGCGCTGATTTTTTTGTTGAAATTCTTATAATTTTTCTTATATTTATTCTGAAACATGCGATTAGGTGACGCGAAATGACAAACAAAAACATTGATTCTACTTGTCCAAAAGATTCAATTCAAAAATTTTTCACAAGGATTATTCATATTCAATCACTTTAAAGATGTTTTAGGTTAAAGTTGAAATATGCTCCAGAAAAGTGTTCAATTTACCTGCAGTGTGTAAAAACATAATCAAAATACGCAAAACTTTAAGAAGTTTTATATTAGTTAAAAAGTGAATCTTCTAATATTTATCGTTGCAAATTCGAACAAAAAAATTAAGAAAAAACTTCTCAATTTAATATTCACTTTTGTACAAGTACGACAAACCAAAAATCTATTTAAAAGAATAATATTTTGTAAGACATCTTTTGAAAACTAACAGTCAGACTTTTCATTTCATCAACCATGGTTTCGAATATCCTACTCAAATTTAGCAACTTCTAAGTAGAGAACAAGGGGAAGTAATTTTTAACATATTTTCTTTCCTGCAAAATGTTATAGTCATGTAACTTAATAATATGTTCATTAATTATCTCACGCTTTTAAACGTATCAACTTTTTATTGAGAACACTTTCAAAAGACTATAATGAAAAATGTTTAAAAATATTTTGAAAATTATACTGTTGTTAAAAATCGTTGGCAAAAAATGGTAAAATTTTAATTATGGATTCTTATCACAATATTTTAAAAATTATTCTAACCAAATAACGTTTTGAAACATTTCTATTTGTCATGTTTCCTATTCTTCAACCTTCTTTTAGTTAATATATAAAGGCCTTAATAAATTCATATATTTTCACAAAGCATTTAGTAGTTTTCCACTACCAAATTATGAATTATTATCACTAATCGAAATAGTAATTTTCAACTAATTTTTGGCGGATCACATTTTTCTACTTTGATTTAGCAGAACTTCGCTAAAAATTAGTAAAATTTCACAGGTTTAAAATAATAAGATCAAATAAATTATTTCTTCGATCTCATCCGTTACTTTGTTTGAATCAAAAAAATCAGAGTTAAAATTTTTTTGGGGTGAGTTATAGGAACGGTGAGCCTCAACCAATTAACTTCAACAAAAAAGACGTATCACGAGAAATTTTTTCGTGGAATGTTATTCTATCATAATATGACCGTATTTTGAGTAAAATGATGACGTCATCAAGTGTTTCTTTTCAAAAATACTTTTATTTCATAACAATTTCAATTATGCAGATGTAATTCATCATCAGCAATCGAGTAAAATAAGCATCTTACAAAAAGTGTTATAAAATTGAATGAAATCTATACAAATCAAAAATTAAATATAATATCCAGTTATATTTAGATTTGCAAGGGCCTGCTTGACAGAGAATTTGTTTTTCAGATAGAGTTTTGAGTATATTCGATATCCGTTGGTTTTTGTGAAACATTTTGGGATCAGATATCATTGTGTATTTTATTATCTTTGAAGCGTTGTAGACACATGCGGAAGTTTTAATTACGAAAGTAATAGCTTGTCAAGATTTCGTCTAACGAAATTAAATTTTATCAGTGTTATGTATAAGTCTAAAGACAACAGGTGAAACTCTCATAAAATCTTTCTTTACTATACGCAATCTTTCAGAATTATTACTTTGTATACAAAAGTTCCACGTATGTCTATAAAGTTTCTGAAAAGATGAGCTAAAACAAATTTTATATAAAAAAATATGTTACGTCTAGGACGCCACGTTGCCCAATCTCCCTTTCATACACAATTAATTACTTTTATTTTATTTTTTGTTTGTTATCTTTTACAGCTTTAAATGTTCAATTTGGACTAATACTTAAATTTATTGTCACTGTGTCAAGTTGCTTTGAAATTTTTTAGGAATACAAAAAATTGGATATAAATTTAATATTAAACAACCTTTTTTTCAATATCGAAATTTAAAGGAATACTTTCTAATTAATTGACAATAATTTCTTTCGAAAACTTCAAGAATGGTTCAATGTAAATTTGTTGAGCCTATTGGCACTTTTTGTTTAAAATCTAGCAAGAATTAAAGCTACTGTGATTTTTTTTACATTTTCATTCATGAGACTCTAATGAAATATTCCAAACTTTTGATCCGTAGTTTAAAATGGATTTTTATGTTTCGGCACTCACAGAGTGCGAGGATCACAGAATTTTGTCAGTCTCTATCTGTCTTCTTGTCTGTATGTATGTCTGTGCAGTTACCGGAATGTTGTAGCCACACTAAATTTTAAAGGATTTGGTTAATTCAGTCAACCGTTGATAAAATTTTTTAGGGTCGCAAAATGAATGTCAAGTTCGTTAACTACATATTTCTGACTGAAATAAAAAAAATTTAGATCATTTTCAAAATCTAAAACAAAATTATTCTGAGACTTTCATAAGTTGTGGTCAAAGTGTCTGGAGCACAACAAAAATACTTAGAAATTATCCTCATGGCATCTTTAAATTCAATAAAAATTAAAAAAAAGGTATATGCTTTTGAATATTTGAAAAATTGTCAAAAAATAGAAAAAAACTAGTTTTTCAGATAGATTACGAAATTTCAATCGAAATTTTTACTAGATATCAAATATATTTTGAAATTATACCAATGCAATTTTTTGATTGGCTAGAATTGAAAAGTTAGATTATTGTCGAAATTATGCAATCTTTTTTTAAGAGCCCCGTAAGTTTTAATCATGATTTTCAGTTGATTTTGATCGGAAGAATGATCATAAAGACTAACCTTATTGGTATATTTTTAAAACGCAGTGAAATTATCTTCAAAAACTCTTCAAACTGAGTAAAAATTTGTGTAGTATTGACTCAGAACCCAATATTGAACAAACACAATCGAAGTCTATGGCTTAATGTATCTGTTTAGTGAATAAAAAACAATTTTTCATTCCTTGATATTATATAGTCATTACGTCATCGCTTCACGTTTCTCGCGAAGTCAACCCCAAGTGGCCAGCCAGTAAGAAGGCTTGCATTGGAAAGTATTCGAAAATTTCCTGTTCAATGGTGTCTAGGCAATTTTTTTATCCTTTTCGATGCCGTTTTCTCCCTCACGTTTAGGTACAATATTTTTTATTTCTTTTGAATATGCACATTTCGCTATTGTTATCTACTGTTTTCGAATAATAATGAGGTTAAAAGCATTTGAACACACATTATCAAAAATGTTATTTCTTCGAAAATTCATAATTTCTGTACTTTACTGAACGCAAGAATTGACTAATTTCGGGACTTCAAAAATTTGGGTTTTCAAATTTCGGTAATTACAAATTTTCCTAAATATAATTATATCGATAATTTTAAATTTTTGAAAAATTTCTGGTTTCGTTACCCTTCACTTTCGAAATATTTAAATTTCGTTTAAAAGATTATCGTTAGTCTAATTTTTTCTTAGTAATTCAAATTTTGATTTCTTGGATATTTTATATTTTGCTAATTATATTTTCGGTATTGTACAACATTCGGGATTTTGCTTTTTCGGTAAAATCATGCCATCCCATCTATTAATTTAGAATTATTAAAAATTTGAGAATAGTGTATAAAGTTTCAAGCAGACGTTCACATTTGTTTAACTAATAAATCTTTTAAATTCGAACAGTACAATTTTTAACGTTAAAATCTGTAAGTTTTTTATTTTGAACAGATTCAGAATCGTTTTGTAGAATAAGTTATTGCTCGATTTTAAATACTCTAACCAGAATTCAATTGAAAACTGTGATCAGTTAACCCTCTGCCTTGACTAGCGTATCCCCACTTTGTAATCTACATCACGTGACCACCTCACCGATACAAAGTACATGAGTGTTAGTGCAAGAGTTTCGGGATCGTATCAATCAAAAAAGTACATAGGCCCCCTAAACAACATATTTTCTTAATAATAAATAAATTATTGATAAAAATTATTAAAAATAAAGTATCGGTATTAAAATTTGAAGAATATTCATCGAAATTGCTTCAAATTGACAGACTGACAAAATGTCAGTCTGGTGCTGGAAATTTGTGTGTGTACTTTTTTAAGTATCCTATGAGGCTGTTGGAAAATACAAAAGGAAGAATCAAAACTCTTTGAAACTTTTCGAAATCCCTTCAACCGCTGAATTAATTTGAAAATTCAATATAATAATTTCAAACGACCTGAAGACTTATAAATTCTCTCAAAGTCTGAAAATATCTTTATATATTTGAGAACTTTTGATCATGAAATGCCGTGAAAATTCCATGAAATCTTATATTTCTTGAAATCTGAGATTATTGATTCCGTATAATCCCTCAAAATGCCACAAAATTTCTCCCAAAAAAACTTTCAATTCTCTCAAATCATTGAAGTGGATGAAAAAATTCTTTAAGAATCTGGAATAATTTGAAAATTCTTTAAAATTATTCAAAGGAGGTCTGTTTGACTGCGAAAATAAGATATGTGATTTTCATAATATAGTATTATTTGTGGTAATTCTAAGAAATAATTAGAAAAGCAAAGTTCGTTTTTCGTTCAAACCAGAAGATTTTCAAGGAAATTAAGAAAATAAATCTTTCTAAATTGACTGAAATACGTATTTTCCTTTTGTGTTTATATATGTGAACATAAATGTTGACTTTGATATAGATCGGCTGAAATTGTGGTTTCTTACCACGAATCACGCAGATGATGATTTACAAATTGTTTCAGCAATATATAACTAGATAAAATTATATGGAAACACAGTTGAATAATTGCTTGTAATGAGCCTTAAATACACTTTTT
>JAABKJ010000696.1:0-46206 GCA_011634705.1 Andricus grossulariae | reverse complement strand
TTTGGGACTATTTTTACCCTCCCCCCCACATATTTGACGACTGAAGTTTTTTTTTGAACCCTCCCCTATAAAAAGTGAATTTTTTACCGAAAAGACGAATTTTCAACAAGATGTTCATTCTCAACCAATAAAGATGACTTTTCTACCATGTGAGATGAATTTTCTATTTAAAATTTTGAATTTTGAACAAAAAAGTTTAATTTTCGACCAAAAAAGACGAATTTTTTAGAAGACAGTTGAAAGATGACGTTCCCACCAGAACGCGAATTTCCAACCAAGCATTAATATTTTCAACTCATAAAGTATAAACTTTCACTTACGAATAAAATCGAATTTTCAAATGAAAAAAATTAATTTTTTCCCAAAAAAAAAAATCAACAGAAAAGTTACATTTTCAACTAAAAAGGTGAATCTTAAACAACGTTTTTTTTTAACATATAAGTATAATCAAGTAGTTAAAGTTTCAAATAAAAAAAGTTAATTTCTAACCAAATAGTTCAATTTTCACTCAAAATACGAATTTTTCCACAGAGAAAAATAATGTTTACGAGAAAAGGTTAGTTTCCAACACGAAAAGCTGAATTTTTAACCCCAATAGTTTAATTTGCAACAAAAAATTCAATTTCAACCAAGAAAGAGGACTTTCCTATGGAAAGACGAATTCTCAACCAGTTGAATTAAAAAAAAAGTTTTTTTTTTCCAAACAAAATAGTTTAATTCTTAACTAGAAAAATGAATTTTCGATAAAAAAGTTAAATTTTCCATCCAAAAATTGGATTTTTCCACCAGGAAGATTAATGTTCTACAAAAAGAAGAATTTTTAAGAAAATTATCAATTTCCAACAAATTTGTTGAATACTAAAGAGAAAAAGGCGAATTATCTACAAAACAATTAAATTTTTTTAATCGGAAAATATAATGTTTTAAGAAAAATATTAAATTTTCAAGAAAAAAGTTAATTTTTTACAAAATTGTTCAATTTTTTCCAAATAGGTAAATTTTTATAAAAAAAGTATCATTTTTAAACAAATATTTGAATTCTCAACCAAAAAGTTAATTTTGAACCAAACAATTACATTTTTAACACAAAAAAAGAATAATTTTTTAACCAAGAAGATTAATTTTCTAAAAATGAATTAATTCTATTTTTAACTAAACAGTTAAATTCTCGAACAAAAAATATGACTCATAGAATAATTAAATTTCCAACAAAATAATAAAATAAACTAAATAGTTACCTTTTTTAAATAGTGAAATTTTCCTAAAAAACAGATGAATTTTCAAACTAAAATTAAGACTTTTCAAACCAATTTATTGTCTTCCAAACAATTAAGGTTTTAAGTGAGTAATTTAATTTTTGACCAAATAGTTAAATTTTTTTATAAAAATAGTTCACTTTGTAACCAAAAATATGAATTTTCTACCTAAAAGTGAGTTTTAAATGGAATAGTTTAATTTTCAATAACATTTTTGAATTTTCAAGTGAGAGGGAAATTTTCTACAAATAAGTTCAATTTTCAACCAAACACTTGCAATTTTAGCCAAAAAGGATAAATTTTCAACCAAAAGGATTAATTTTTTACCAAAAAGAAGCAAACAAATTTTCAATAAAATACAGAAAATAACCAATTTTTCGACCAAATAGTTACATTTTTGGAACAAAAAATATGACTTTACCAAAATAGTTGTGTTTTTTACAAAATAATTAAATTTTCAAACAAAAAGATGTGTTTTTTGACAAGAAGATTAATGTTATACAAAAAAGAGAAATTTCCAACAAGATATATGATTTTTGAACCAAATAGTTGTATTTTCAAATAAAAAAGATCAATTTTCAATACAAAATTAAATAATTACATTTTTTACATTCTGAATTTATTTACAAAATAGTTGAATTTCCAATCTGAAAATGTATGTTTTTTTAACTCATTAATTTTCTAACAAATAGTTGAATTTTTAAATAATATTTTATTATATTTATATTTTATTGTATTATATATATTTTATTTTAGTTATATTATCGGTCAAAGATATCAATTTTTAATCCAAAAGTGAATTTTCAATCAAATAGTTTAATTTTCGACTCGTTTTTGACAAAATTGTTGAATTTTCAAGCCAAAGGGAGAATTTCTAGGAAAAAGTTAAATTTTCAATAAAAAAATTAAATTACAACTAGACAGTTGAAATATTCAACCAACATGATGCATCTCTAACCTAAATAGATGAATTTTTTACGAAAAAAGCAATTTTCAACAATTTAGTTTAAATTTCAACCAATTAGTTTAATTTTTCAGAAAAAATATAAGTTTTTAAAAAAATAGTTAAATTTTGAAATAAGTGTTGAATAGTTCATTTTCTCCCAAAATAGTTAATTTTTCGGCTGAAGTTATACATTGTCAAACCAAAAGTATAAATTTTCATTAAAATATTCTAATTTTTGATAAAATTGTTGAATTCTTAAGCCAAAGGTGGAATTTTCTACGAAAAACTTGAATTTTCAACAACAAATTAAATTACAACTAAATAGTTGAATCTTCAACCAAACAGTTGCAATTTTAGCCGGAAAATAAATTTTTAACAATATAGTTTAACTTTCAACCAGTTATTTTAATTTTTGACCAAAAATATAAGTTTCTAACAAAATAATTGCATTTTCAACCCAATTATTAAATTTTCAACCAAATGTAGAATTTTTAACTGAACGAGATGAATTGCTAACCAAAAATTTAATATAGACTTTAGAAAAAAAAAATTAATTTTTAATAAAATTGTTAGGATTTCCTTATTAGGTTCCAATGATAAATCACTGAATGAGATCAACACAAAATAAATAAGCTTTAGCGGCCCTTTCTTTTTCAAAAGAATCACTCAGCATAATTGTTCCTCAAAGTGGGAAACCCCCCTAACTACAAGCAAATGATAAAAACTGATGATTATTAACTTCCGATTTACATTTTTCCTTTGTATTTCTCTGACAAGATTATGTAACATAATGCAGATAAATTGTTTTCCTATCCAAAAGAGAATAACAGAATAACATAATAACAGATGCATACACAAAAAGCAACAAAACTGCATTCCCCTATGTTTATTGCACTTGATTCTCCCGTAACAATTTATATCAGAGAGAATTGTTCCCGTGAGGTGAAAATCCCAGATTCCGAGACGAATCTGAGCGTTCAAACAAAGGGCAATTTAGTGATTGAGAACCCCTGGCCGGGCCCCATTTTCGCAGGGCTCCCGCAGGCAAGTAGTCCCCTGCTCCACATAGTTTTGAAGTTCCAGCCCCATACGTACGCCATAAAGAGGGGCCCTATTTTCAACGAGGGTATATCGCTCCCGGCCCGGATTGGGGAGACGCATTGGGGGGCGGTGGGGTGAAAATCAGAAAAGAAGAGGGTTTCTGTGTGAGTCCACGTACGTGCGAGGGTTCCCGATATTTATTGCGGGGATGCGTGCAAGGCACATATTATTTGTACCGCACATAATTCAAGTAGGTCGTTAAAATTATTTTATTACTTGTTCTACATAGCGCTTCCACGAAGCTCCCGTATTCCCGAGATGAAATAAATAAGCGCCTACCTGTAGGTCTCGATGGCGACTCACCTTTCATGCGACAACCCCGTACGTTCCCAAAGATTTCCTCTTTGTCACCATTTACCCAGAGAGACTCTTTGTGTCCATTTTTCTAGTTCAAATCGTACGGGGTCATCCATAAATTAGGTAAGGTGTTTCGTTTTTAATTTTCAACCCCCTAACACCCCCGTGTAAGATACTATATGATTTTATATACCCCACCCCCCCCATAATCTAACTAAGATTTTTATAAGCTTAGGAGGGAGCGTCCAAAAATTATATGACACTTTAAGGCCATGTGACGAGTGGGTCACGTGACCGACTTCCTACCTTACCGACACATTTTTTTATTTGTAAACTTATTTTCACACGAATAGCCACATCGAGTTGAAAATTTTGGATAATAATGAATAAGAAGCACTAAGAAACGTGGCTCTGGTCCTACAGTGTAATTATTCTGAAAAAATCAAAGAAAAAAATTACTCACAAAAAAAACTTTTTTCATAATTATCAAAATTTAGGACCAGAGCCGCGTTTCTTAGTGATTTTTATTTACCATCCCAATTTTGAACTCGATGTGGCTATTCATTTGAAAATAAGTTTACAAATAAAAAAAGTGTCGGTACGGTAGGAAGCCAGTCACGTGACCCACTCGTCACATGGCCTTAAAGGACGAGAGTGAGGGTCTGCCTTAATGTCACAGTGTCATATACTCGTAGTAGTGACATTTCTCTTATCAGAACAATAAAATGTTTAATTTAGAAAAAGGCCGTACATAGAAAAGCAATATTATCGAGAACAAATGTTGTAGTTAAATTTTTTAACATAATATTTGAATTTTAAGGTCTCGATGGCAACTCATCTTTCATGCGACAACCCCGTACGTTCCCAAAGATTTCCTCTTTGTCACCATTTACCCAGAGAGACTCTTTGTGTGCATTTTTCTAGTTCAAATCGTACGGGGTCATCCATAAATAAGGTATGATGTTTCTTTTTTTTTTATTTCCAATCACATACCCTCGTGTAAGATACAATATGATTTTATATACCCCCCTCCCTCCAAATAATCCTACTAAGATTTTTATAAACTGAGGATGAAGCGTCCACAAATTATGTGTCACTTTCAAGGACGAGAGTGAGGGTCTGCATTAACGTTACAGTGTCACATACTCATAGAAGTGACACTTCTCTGATCAGAAAAATAAAATTTTTCATTTTTAAAAAAATATTATCCACAAAAATTGTTGTAGGTAAATGTTTTAACCTAACAGTTGAATTTTAAACTTAAAAAGGTACGTATAGTACATATTTCACTATATAGTTGAAGTTTCAAACAAAAAAGATGACTTTTTTATCATAAAAGAAATATTTGCAATCTGAAATGACAAATTTTCAATAAATCATTTGAATTTTCAACCAAAGAGTTGAATTTTCAACTAAAATTACACTAAAGGACTAACTAAAATTATACTTCAAAGGACGAGAGTGAGGGTCGGCACTAACGTCACAGTGTCACATACTCATAGAAGTGACACTTCTCTGACCAGAAAAATAAAATTTTTAATTCAAAAAAAGGCCGTACACTAAAAACCAATATTATCGAAAAAAATTGTTGTAGTTAAATGTTTTAACCTAACTCCTAACAGTTGAATTTTGAACTTAAAAAGGTACATATAGTACATATTTCACCATAAAGTTGAAGTTTCAAACAAAAAAGATGACTTTTTTATCATAAAAAATATATTTGCAATCTAAAAGGACAAATTTTCAATAAATTAATAGAATTTTTAACCGAAGAGTTGAATTTTCAACTAAAATTACACTAAAGGTCTAACTAAAATTACACTTTAAAGGACGAGAGTGAGGGTCGGCATTAATGTCACACTGTCACATACTCGTAGGAGTGACACCTCTTTGATCAGAACAATCAAATTTTTATTTAAAAAAAGGCCATATATTGAAAACCAATATTATCGAAAAAGATTGATGTAGTTAAATGTTTTAACCTAACTCCTAACAGTTGAATTTTAAACATAGAAAGGTACATATAGTACATATTCCACCATATAGTTTAATTTTCAACCAAATAGGATGCCTTTTGTCATCGTAAAAGATATATTTTAAATCTGAAAGGACAAATTTTCCATAAATTAACTTAATTTTTAACCAAAGAGTTGAATTTTTAACTAAAATTATGAATCTTAAAAAAAAAAATGAATTTTCAAGAAAAGAGTTCAACATTCAACCAAAGAGTGGAATTTTCCATCAAAAGACAAATTTTTAACAAAATACGTGAATTTTCAACCAAATAGTTGAATTTTTAATTTGAAAATATATGTTTATATCTAAAAATGAAATAGTGAGATTTTTAGTTTGAAAAAAATACTTTTCAGCTAAAAAGAAACGAATGATCAGCCAGTTGACTGCAACCAAAAAGACGAATTTTCAACAAAATAGTTCAATCTTCAACCAAATGGATGAATAATCAAGAAAGAAGATTAATTTTCATAAATTTTCTACCAAATAGTCGGTTTTTGTTTCCGTATGAAAAAAATACAAATTTTCATCCAAAAATAGAATAACTACATTTACTGATAAAAAAAAAATTGTAACAAAAAACAATGAATTTTCAACACAAAAGTTAATTTAAAAACCAAGTACTTGCCTTTTCAAGCAAAAAGGATAAATTTTGAACAAAAAAGATCAATTTTCTACCAAGAAAGACGAATTTTTTACCAGAAAAGATAAATTTTCAATTTAAAATATCAATTTTCTAACTAAAAATTGAATAGTTACATTTTCAGCAAGAAAATGAATTTTCCACACAAAAAGAAGGAATTTCTAGCAAAATAATTCATTTTTCAACTGAAGAGTTGAACTTTAAACCAAAATTATGAATCTTAAGAAAAAAAGAATTTTCAAGAAAATACAGGATTTTTCACTAAGTATAACTTTCAACTAAAAAAGATGAATTTTGACCCACAAATGAAATAGTTCACTTTTTAGTTGAAAAAATTAATTTTCAATTCAAAATGAAAGAATTTTTAACAAAATAGTGAAATTTTCAGATTAATGGTTTAATTTTAAACCAAATAATTTCATTTTTCACCAAATTAATTTAATTTTCAACCAAAGTAGTTGGATTTTGAACCAAAAATACGAATTTTCAACAAGAAAAGTTATATTTTCACCAAATAATTTAATTTTCTACCAAGTATTTTGATTTTCAAACAAGAAAGAAGAATTATTCATATAAAAGTTTATTTACTACCAAATAGTTGCATTTTCCACCAAGAAGGTAGAATTTTCAACCAAGAAGATAAATTTTCAACCAAAAATGGAATCGTTACATTTTCAGCAAAAAAAAAAAAATAATTTTCAACCAAAAAAAAACAACGAATTTTTAGCAAAATAGTTAAATTTTCAACCAAAGAGATGAAGTGTCAATTAAAATGATGAATCTTCAACCAAAAAATTAATTTTTAAGTCAAAAGTTCAATATTCAACCAACCAGTTTTTTTTTCAACAAGAAGATTAATTTTCTTCAAAGGAAGACGTAATATCAACAAAATAAATTAATTTTGAACCAAGAACTTGAGTTTTCAACCAAATAGTTGAATTGTCAACTAAAAAAGATAAATTTTCGACAAAAAATTAAATAGTTAAATTATTAGTTAGAAAAATTAATTTTCAACCAAACATGAAACTAATTTATACCAGAATAATCAAATTTTCCAACCAAATAACAGAATCTTAAAAGAAATGAGATAAATTACCAACCAAAAATATAATGGTAGACTTGAAAAAAAAAACTTCTAACCAAGAATATTTGGATTTTCTTATTGGGTTCAATTAATTCAGTTTAAATAGATAAAAAAAATTCTTTAAAAAAAAAGGGACAAGAGCTTGCTGGTCCCTAATCTGTTAAGTTAATTTGACGTTTAAGTTAATCTTTTAATTATATCAATGTTTAACTATTTCCGTGAAAAATTCGTCTTGTTTGGTAAAAAATTAATCTTGATGGTTGAAAATTCATGTATTTGGTTGAAAAATTATCATTTCGGGTTAAAATCGAAAAAACTTCAGGAGTAAATAGTTATTCCTAAAAAGTAATCTTCTTAGATGAAAATTCATCTTTTTCGTTAAAAATTAATTTTTTTATTGAAGATTCATCTTTTTAGTTGAAATTATTTTTCATTTTTAAAAATTAACCGACAATTTTTTAAAATAAAAATATAATCACTCTATTTTTGATTTGAAATTGATCTATTTTAGTTGAAAATTCAACTTCTCTGGAAGAAAATGTATAAATTTTGTTAAAAATTCGTATTTTCTGGTAGAATATTACTCCTCTGGGTTAAAAATTCATGTACTTTGTTGAAAATGCAACAGATCGAATTTCTGTGAAACTTTTCTCTAAGTTCTAATATCATTGAATTTATTATTTTCGATATTAAAAATTTGTCGTACGAAAAATCTTTTAATTCACCCCCTTTACTCTCATAAGAAACAGTAAGGTTATACCCCCCTCCCTCCCCCCACCTTGAAAATCATATCGAATTTAAATTTCCGAACCCTATCGCCTCGAGTGCCAAAAAAATCTCAAGAGTCCTTTTTCATTTTCTGGCGCTGTATTTTTCTTTGTATTATACTTTTTCTCGAGCACTTAGGGAAACGAACTTTACTTTTCGCGCATCTCCTAATTATGTTGAAGTGTGGAGGCTGTGTAAAAAGAAAGGCGACGAGGGAGTAAAAGTCATACGAAATCGACGGGGTGTGTCGCTAATTAAAAGAACGACGAGGTGAGGCTAACGAGGACAATTAAATGGTGTCTGATAGTATGGTAGATGCTGATTGTGGAGACGAGGTTCATAATTATGCATAATTACGGTTATTCGAACCTCGAACGAGCATCCTGTGAGGATCGAACCAATCAGAAAGGAGCAACATCCCTTATACTGTATCTCCGCATGTCTTTTCTGTGCTCTGTTTTATAACCCTTCCACCCATCTCGGCAATGAAAAAGGGCTTAATGAGCTTCCTTCGGATTCTGCTGATGGTATTAGCTGTTAATGGTATAATGTTAACACTCTTTTGATTAAATTCAGGACAATATTTTTGTATTTATGAGCAAAATTTTTCCAAATGTTGAGATTTAAGTCCCAAAAAAGTACTGCTGAAAAAAAACTAAAACCAGTATTTTTATTATATATTATTAGCATTGTGAATCTCCAATGTTAATTGTTAACATTATTTGTGTAACACTAATGGTGTAATTTTAATAGTGTAATGTAATGGTGTAATGGTAATGGTGTATTGCGAAACCTGTAATGGTAATCGTTTAATGTGAATGGTGTAATATGATAATCAGCTAATTCTATAATGGTATAGAGTTAATGGTTTATTGTGATTTTGACAATGATGCAATTTTAATAGTTTATGTGAATGGCGTAATCTGAAAAAAAATTTGTATCAATGTAATGTTGATGGTGTAACGTTAATTAATAGTATAAAATTAATTATAACTGCAATGGTAAAGTTGAGTCTAATGATGTAATGATAATGGTGTATTGTGAAATATGAATTGATGTTACTTGTTTAATGCGAATGGTTTAATGATAATCAGCCAATTCCAATGAAATAATGTCAATGGTTTAATGAATGATGCAATGTTAAGAGTGCAGTTTTAATGGTGTCACGCTGCTAATAGTGTAGTGTAAATAGAGTAATATTAATAGTATAATGACAATGAGCAAATGCTAACGGTGCTATATTAATGGCTTAATATTACCTATGTAGTGTGAATAATTATATGTTAATGATTTGATGCCAATTATATCCTGTTAATGATTTAACATTAATGCTGTAATGTTAATGATGTAATGGTAATGATTTAATGTTAATAGTGTAACGTCAATGTTATCTTGTGAATTATCTAATGGTTATTAACTAACTACATCATGTTAATGGTGCAAGGTTATTCGTTTACTTTGATGATGCAATGATTAGAGTGTTGTGTTAATGGAATAACGTTAATGGTATAATGCGAATAGTGTATTATTAATGGTATAATGTTAATGATGTATTGTGAATTATGTAATGTTAATAGTTTAATGCTAATTATGTCATGTTAATGATGTAGCGTTAGTGGTGTAAAATTATTGGTGCACTGATAATGGCGTAATGTTAATTGTGCAATTTTAATAGTTTCTTGTTCATGGTTTAATGTTAATGATGCAATGTTAATCGTTCACTTTAATTTGAAATGCAAAAGTGTTGTGTTAATGGTGTAACGGTAATGGTGTAACGTTAATAATGTAATACTAATACTGTTGTATCAATGGTATAATGTTCACAGTATATAGTGGCAATAGTAATGTAATGTGAATGTTCAATTGCTAATTGTGTCATGTTGATGGTGTCATGTTAATGGTGTAATGTTATTAACGTATCGTGAAAAATGTAATGTGAATCGTTTAATGTTCATGCTGTGATGCTGATCAACGAATGCGAACGGTACAGTGATACTGGTGTAATCTTAATAGTGTATCGTGAATGATTCAATGTCAATCGTTTACTTTAATGGTGCAATGTAAAAAGTGTTGTGTAATGGTGTAAAGTATAAGAAAATATAATGCTGATAGTGTAATATTATTGGCTAAATGCTAATGATGTGTTGTGAATGATGCAATATTAATGTATTAATCTTAATTATGGCATGTTAATGATGTAGCGTGGATGGTGTGATAATATTGGTGTAATGATAATGGTGTGATGTTAATCGTGTGATGTTAATGGTGTAATGTTATTGATGTATCTTGAAAAATATCATGTGCATAGTTTAATTTCGATGGTGTATTGTGAATGATGTAATGGTAATAGTTTAATGCTAGTGATGTCATATTAATAATGTATTATGAATGATATAATTTTAATGATGTTATATTGATTGTATATAGTAGATGATTTACTGTTACTTGTTTGATTTCAATTGTGTAATGATAATCGGCTAATGCTAATTTTGTGTCATGTTGCTGGTGCCATGTTAATGGTGCAATGTAATTGATGTATCGGAAAATATATAATGTGAATCGCCTAATGTTCATGGGGTAATGATAATCAGGTAATGATATAGTAATAATTGTGTTATCTTATTGATGTATTGTTATTATTATTAATAATCTTTAAATTGAAGTAAAACAAATTGCCATTTGTTAAGTACATGTTACTGAATACTCATGAATTTTTTCAAATCTCTGGTAACAATTTTTGAACGTGTGGAGGACTTCAAAGTCGACGTAGTGAAAGTTAAGGGCCATTTCTCCTGTTTTTTCACATATTTTGTGTCACAGGAAAGTCAAAATAATTTTGACGAAAATCAAGCGGACATCGTTTTACACGTATGATATGTTGAAGAATATTTCCGTCTTTGACTTAACAGCATTAGCTAATGCTAATGCCGACATATTAATGTTTAATGGCGCAATGTGATTGGTACAATGTTAATAGCAATGTAATGATAATGTTTTAATACTTTTGATGCTAAATGTATCATGTTGATGGTGTAATGGTGATCGTATAAGGTTACTAATGTATTGTAAACGATGCAATGTAAATCGTTTAATGTTAATGAGTAATGATAATCAGCTAATGCTAAATGCTGCAGTATTAATGGTGTAATGTTAATGATGTATTGTGAGTGCTGTAATGTTAATGGTTTAATGCTAATAATATAACTTTAATGACGTAATGTTAATGGTGCAAAGTTTTTAGTGCAATGTTAATGGTGTAATGTTCATGGTGTCATGTTATTGATGTATTGTCAATTATGTCATGAGAATTGTTCAATGTTATTGGTGTCTTGTGAATTATGTAATGATGATATTTTAGTGCTAATTATGTCATGTCACTAATGTAATGTTCATAGTTCAATGCTGATTATATCACAGAAATGATTAAATGTTAGTGGCGTATGGTGATGATGCGACGGTATAATGGTTTGATGCTAATGATGTCATGTTAATGATGTATTGTGAATGATGTAAGGTATAAATTGTATAATGTTTTACAATAGTTTGATGCCAGTGGTGTCAGGTTTCACAGTATAAATTCAATGTTAAGTTTTATCGTTAATATTGTTTCTATTTTTACCTACGCGGAGAAAAAGTAATATATTGTGTCCTTCCATACCAATAGATTAATTTAATAACTAAAAAAAGAATTGTAATTTTATTTGAGACAGCTTCACATCTAATAACATGGATATTCCGTTTTCTTCAATTTATGAACATTCTGTTTCTATAAATTAAGAAACCATTCAACCATTGGTGTCAAACTTTAGACTATCGCGATAAATAAATTTCAAAGCTATCTTCGTAGTGCAGCAATTCAGATTGCTTACGCAAAGGAACAGTTCTTATAAAACATCAATTTTCTACACCTTCATAATGTATATTTTCCAAATTGGTTGTCAAGGAGATTTTTTTTGGTTCCATGATACCTTCACATCAAATCGGTTTTCATCAAAAAATTCTGCAAGGCAGTTAAATTTTTTCCCGTGTATGGTATAATGTTAATTGTTTGTTATGAACAATGCAATGCTTATCGTTTAATTTAAATGGTCTAATGATAATTGGTTAATGCTAACGGTTCCATGTTCATGGTTCAAAATGTTAATAGTATTAGGTTAAAGGTGTAACGTTAATGGTGTTATGTTGATGTACATTATGGTTAATAAAAAATTGGTATGCCAACAACAACCCTCTTGAGAACGGATTACAAAAGACTCGCCACAGTTGCACGTGTACCTAATGATAACTGATGCACTTTCTGATTTGCATGCAATTATAATCCACTTCCATCGATCAAGAAATAAGAAAGGGCTGATTTGTACGAAGCGCCAGAAAAGGGTGACAAGAGGTCTTGTTTTGCACACGATGACAGACAAAACGATCTTGGTTTGCTTGGAAGCGACAGTAGAAAGTGGCGTGACGAGTGTCGAAACTACTTTTTCGACACTTCAAGAGCACATCGCGCCTCGAGCTTACTGGCCTGAGTAATTTAAATTCGTATCAATCTCATTTATGCCAATTTCGTGTTTGAAAGCCCTTTCCAGAATCTTTTTACTGGTCGTCAGCCTTTGTCCTGAGCGTCGTCGTCCCACATCTGAGAAATAAACTTCGACGCGACACGTCTCACAGCGACACACGTTTCGCTCGCTAAATTTTCATGACAATTGCAAAGGGTGTCATCATTCGCAGACGCATGCACGCGTGCAGACGAGTCTCTGGCTTAGTTTACACCAGGAGAAACCAAATTTATTTGACTCATGAACTGAAGTGCTTCTGTCTTTTATCATTTCGCGAATGTAATAATAATGAAGAAGGAAGTTTATATTATCTGGATCAGATTCAAAATTCTTATCGGTTAGGGCTTTGCTGATCATTAGGCCTTGCTGATCATTCGAATAAGAGTAAGAGGAGCAAGTATATAAAAATGTACACCGTATGCAAATCCATTACAAATGATAGGCTACACATTCTTCGAAATTGCACCACACGAGTTCGAATAGTATCGATCCCAATTACGATAAAAATCTGAAACCTTTCATCAGGACATTGACGTGTTATATAACGGCTGAAATCTCCAATCAGATTTACTTTTGACATGGCAATCAAAAAATAAACCTGTTACCCTATTCGAAAGCTCAATGATCCGAACTGAAAAGTTAAAAAAAGGATCGCTGATAATTGAAATTCGCATTCTGAATATTCTTAGAGCAGTCAAAATCACTCCCTTTCCTCCCCTTGGAAGTACTGAAAGTGGGTACTCGAAAATGTTTCTCAGAATTATATATTAATGAGCCCTGTCAGGTAGTCAAGTTTATTCCATACGGGAACCAGTACAAACGGGGTTCCGAGAGAAGGACGGTCTTTTTGCATATAGTTATCGGCCGGCCAACGAAGTAAGTACAGTATATGTATAGTTATATACTATGTATATGAGTACAAATACTCATATATAAAGGTATGTATCAGGGAGATCGCGTTTCTACGTACACATTCAACATGTGGGACGTACGACATACGACAAGAACGATCCTCGCGACAAAGGGTCGGTTATACCCTTGTCAGAATCGTCATCAAGGTGACAGGTAAACCTGGGGATAAAGAGTCCCCCAGCCTTCTTTACACACTGCATATGTACTTATTTCATTACCGACTTTTTTGCGTAAAAGTTATAATGCTACTTTTTAAATTGCGCGACTCAATAAAAGACAGCTAAATGAGATTGGCTATGCATTATTTTAAGTTTGCAATAAATAGAAAAAATGCATATAACAAAGAAAATTATTGTTATTAAAAATAGGTTATGGATATCAGTGGATGAATAAGTTTATACTTTCTAGAAGAAAGTAGTTACCGTTGCAGTTACGTTACTAAAAAAAGTAACTTGTTAGCGTTATTGTTACCGTTTCTAAATGCTATCTTGTCTTACTTACTTTTGCACTAATTTTTGGCAACTTAGCCTAATTATTGACATGCCAAGAACATAAAGTCGATTTATTTTATTTTGGAGAAATATTTGATTGCACTGTACACCCAATATCAACATTGCTGACTGAATCAGTCACTTGAAAATGACTGATTTTCAGTTAGTAAAAGTGACTGATTTATCTGCTATAATGAAATTGTAAAATTATTTCTAAATTGAAATTCTTCAATAAATTCTTACATTTTATTAAATGCCTTATTAAAACATTGAAAGTTATGGACAAATTCAATCAAAATGCCCGATTTAATTGGTGAATGTTACTGATAGTCACTAACACATTACTTTTTTTAATTCAAATTTCAAAATCAAATTTTAATTCAAATTCAAATTTTTGAAAGTTGAACTACTTTGTTGAAAAGTTATTTTCATGGTTGAAAATTTATCATTTTAGTCGAAAACTCGTTTCTATGGTTGAAAATTGAAATATTTTGCTGAAAATATGTTTTTTTGGGTGAAAATTAATTTTTTTTAATGAAAATTGAACTATTTAATTTTTTGTTAAATATTGTACTTTTTCATTCAAAAATTAAATTATTTGTTTGAAATATTATATATTTTGTTGAAAATTCATGTTTATTGGTAGAGAATAAATCATTTTGGCTAACAATTCTTGTTTTTGGTCACTACAACATTTTTTGTTGAAAATTAATTTTTCTTTATTGAAAATTTTACTACTTGCGTTTGGAAGTTTGACTATAGTTTGTTGAGAAATAATTTCGTTGGTTGAAAATTGGTCAAAAATTCATCTCTTTGGTTAAAAATATAGTTACATCTTGTTGAAAATTCGTTATTTTTTTGGTTGAAAATAATTTTTCTTTGAGTTGAAAATTCAACTTTTTGGTTAAAAATTCATTTATTATTTATTTATCAATATTTTTTGGACAATTCCAAAAGCCTTTTAGAATGTTTTGAAACGTTTTTAAATATTTTCTCAAAAATAATTGTTTATAATAGAAAATCATTCACAGTTTCTTAGGAATTAGTAAAAAATATATTGTCTCAAAATCTTTGAAAATCTTAAGAAAAAACTCAGAAATCTACAAATTGTTTCAAAATTTTTTATAATAAATCAAATTTTAAATTCTTAGTATCTTTTAAAATGATTCGAATTTTTCCTAAAATTATTATAGAAATCCTGACATAATTAGAAAAATTGCCTTAACATTATTTAGATTCTTTGTCGACATTTTTTGAAATCTTTTAAAGCGTGTTAAAATCCTTTTTAATTTTCTCCTAAAATTAATTAAAAAAAAAATAATAATAATTAGGAAATTTCCCAGGAATCTTGAGAACATTTTTCTAATCTCTTGAAATTTGTCAAAATCATTGAAAATCTTCTTCGAATTCTTCAAAAAGTGTCATTTTGTTTAAATTCTTTGAAAATTTCTCAAGATTCAAATTCTTTTTTAATCCTGCAAAACTTATAAGACTTTAAAATATCTTTCAAAATAATTCAAGTTTTCCTAAACTCTTTCAAAATTCTAAAAAATTAAAAAAAATTTTCCTAAAATCTTCCAGATTTTTTCTGCATCTTTTGAAATCTTCAAACCTTGAAATTAATTTTCAAAATTGAAATCTAAATCTCATTGGAAACACTCAGAAATAATATTTTATCCTGAAATAAGATTACTTTTTTTCTTGCTTGGAAATTTTGGTTTACAAAATATTTACTCACAAAATACAAAATATTTATAGATTTGAGTTTTTTTAGTTTTTTCGAATTCAGATTTTCCTTAGTTATCTGAAATGCTGGGAATATTCTTTAGAATAATATATTTTTCATAATATTCGATAGAAGAAAAAGACATAATTTTTTATAAACAAATTCGAGATGTTGGCCCTTTCAAGTAGAAAAATACTGTTTTTTACTGAAACTGTTTCAAATTATTGTACTAAAGATTTTTTGTCATAAATAGATAAAAAAAGATAACAATAAAGATTCTTATAAACAATTCTTGTGGCAAAACATTTAAATTTAAAGTTTTTTCAAATTTTAATATCGATTAATCGCTTGTATTGCTACAGATATTCCTAAATATAATATAAATTTGATAAATATTTAGTAAAATACAACAGATTAAAGGCTTACAAAAAATTATGATAAACAAATTTAGCTATGCAGTTACGTTAAGCAGTTATCAAACCGTAAACAATTGTTTAGCAAAATGTCACTTTTTTAGATTTTGAGTGGAAATTTTGTAAATAAACAAATAGAGAAGACAACACTTTCAAAATGGAGGCTGTCCAGGATTTAATTCAATCTAATTTACAAAAATTAAAAAGCGGACAAAAATTAATGGCTCTTGACTTGCTTGAACCAAAAAATTGCATTTCCTCCAACTAGCGCTACTCGACATAAATTAGCATTATATTATTGAAATTTTCCAATAATTTTTTTTTATCCTTGAGTGCGGAATAATTCATCTGCTTAGAAATTATGCACGAATTTTTGAAAAATGTATCTAAAGCCGCGGCTTGGTATAAACAGTTTTTCTTGCAAATCTCGGTTCGAACTGAAATTGTTACATTATACTTGCAACATTTTAAACTGTGAAATAACTGAAGAAAATACATCTGACAAAGATAATTCTTGCGAATAAGAAATTTGTTATAAAGGTATATGCTTTGATGTAGCTATATGTGTATAAAATAGACAAAGAGCATAGGTACCGTAAGACGGGGCTAAGCGGGACAAGTTTTTCGATTTCTTAAATAAATAAGATGAAGGAGTTATAATTAAATATTTATGCTTTGAATATATAAATCCGGACTCTTTTTTCACATGTCGTGGATAAGCTAAAACACTTAATTTAGCTATAAGTAACTAGTTATTGCAGTTCAAAATATGTCCTACTCTTCAGAGTGGGGTTAAGGCGTTACTTTTGATAAAAAGGCAAAAACCGTTCTTCTGTAATACTGAATGCCAAACATAAATTATAAGTTTCTGTTGTCATTATAAAGTGAATTAAACTGTTTGGACTTCTAAAATGGCAGTTTGAAACATATCAACGGATTATATATAGAAACAAGACGAACTCACATTCGGTACATAATTTCTGACCATGTCCGACATTCCCCTACAAATTCGGAACTTGGCATGAAAATCATTCTACAGCAACAACCAAACAAATCTTTGTTGAAATTTTCGACCATTTGTGACATAAATATGAAAAAAAATTCAAATAAAGTTTTGTAAGCATCTTTTAATCGACCTAACCAAAATACAATGACAACCTTACATACATACTATTTATATCAACATTGAATAAAACAGTCTTTAAAAGAAAAGTCAACACTTATTTTACGACAAAAATGGAAAATCAATTTGATATATATTCGGAAACAAAAAAATGAGATGATAAAATATGAAATTATGAGTGGCCTGTTTTCCCCAGCGTGTCCCGGTTAGCCCCGGCTTACGGTACTTTCGCTATGGCCAGATCTCGAGCCAGCAATTTTGACCAATTCTGAATCAGAGAAGCAATGATTGGCTGTGTATGAGGGACACACACATATTTCATTTGTCAAAAACGAGTGCGTATGGTTTTCTGTGTATCGACGCACGTAGCCACCATCTCCGTACACGCGGCTCGAGCGCAGCATCACTCGGGTCGCGCGAGGGGTGGAAGCCATCTGCATCGCGATGAATGCCACTAACTTCCCCCTCACCCTTCCCCCTATCCCGCTATCCCCCCGCCCCTGAAAAACCCCCTTCGTGTTTCAACCCCTGACGCGGGACAGCCGGACGCAGCCATCGGTTCTCAACCTGCTTCCGTTCCCGATATCACGAAGCTTATTTCTGATGCATGAAGGAAAAAACTGTGTTTGGGATATGGGGAATTCAGGGCAGAACAAAAAATTATGGAGATACTACAATGATTGGGATTTCAGATTGTGGAGACTTTTTTTTCAATCGGACAAACCCCCTTGCAAATAGAATGAGAGAGGACATGAACTGTTGAAAATGGTTGGAAATTTGAAGCACGTTCAATCACAAAACACAAGTTTCCAAATTTTTGTGTATGGCAAAAATATTTGAAGTTTTGATTGGAAAATTCAATATTTTTATTACCTTAATTAGTTTTAGGTAAAAAGTACATGAAATACCTGAATGAAAATCAATAGATTTTTATCTCACTTAATAAGCCGTTGTATTTTTGTTCAAAAATACCAATTTCCGACGAAAAAAATAATGTAATATAATGATGAAATAGTATAATAATATAATAATATAATGATATAATGATATAATGATATAATATAATAATATAATAGTATAATAATATAATATGTAATATATATTTTTCAAAATTACAAGTTTGATTCTTGGATTCGAAATATTTTTGTTTAAAGTAACCAATTTCAGGTGAAAAATGTGAACATAACCTGAAATATCTAGACATAAACACGAGTACAACCTGAAATTATTCAAAATTTGTTTATCTTCATTAAAATTCAATGATTTTTTAATAAAAATGTCGAATTCCGGTATAAAATCAGAACATGTTATGACTTTAAAAAATAGCAATTGTCGACGAAAAACAGTAACATGAAATGAGAAAAAATTTTCCAAATGGTAAACCTTTTTCAGAATCTGATAAATTATGTTTAAAATAACCAATTTCTTTTGAGAAACGTTAACATTACTTGAAGCTGTTCCAGAATTGTAAATATTCTTTGAAATCTGCATCGATATCAATATAACATACAATTGTATTAAAAAATTTAGCTTATTTGAAGTCTAATGATTTTTCACTGAAAATATCTATTTCCGGTGTACAACACCAACATGTCTGAAATGTTTTTTGTTTGAAAATACCAATTTCTATGTAAAATGCAAGCTTAGGAAAAAAATTTGAAAAAATTATGAATCTTCTTTGAAAGCCAATGATTTTTTAATAAAAATTTTAATTTCTTACGAAAAAGACTAACAGAATCAAAAATTGTTCGAACTTGTGAATTTCATTATTTCAAACAAATATCATTGAATTTTAATCTAATTACTTATGTTCAAAAATACCAATATTGGGTGAAACACACCCTCATAATCTAAGATTGTTGAAAAATTGTAAATATTATCTGAGATCTGATATTTTTCCATTTAAAATACCAATGATTTCCAAAGAAAAGCGCTAATATAACATAGCAGCAAATTGTTCAAGAATATTGTAAATCTTCTTCGAAATCTAATAATTTTTGTTTAAAATAACAAATTTCCTGTTGAAAGCATTAATTTGATTTATTTTTATTTCTTCTATAATTGTATTCTTGAACTTATGCAGATAAAAATTTAATTATAGGTTTACTATATTTCATTGACTAACTTCACCTTACAGTGAATTAAAAAAAAATTTATCATAAAAAAAGGATTATTTATCATAAAAAATCCACAATTCAGAATAATCTACAAACGCGAAGATTTCAAAATACCGAAAATGGGTTTAAATATAATTGATAAGAAGATTTGTTCGAATTGGGGTATAGCTAACTGTAAATGTAGGTGTTTTTTTTAAACTGTGAATGTAGTCAAATATAATTGAGAGGTATACTTTTTCGAATTGGGGTATGGCTAACTATAAAGAGGTTGCTTTTTTTAATACTTTTTCTTTGAAAAAAAAAAAAAATTTATTAGCCAATTTGACGTACAATACTGATATTCAAAAATCTTTTCATTGATTCTAAAAAATGTAATGCAAGTTAGTCTAGAAATGACCAAGATTTTCAATACTAATCCAACCAACCTGTTTCCAATATAACGTTATCGTTGTTGTACTTGGAGGGATTCACAAACATGAATCTTTATGTGCCTATCTCACTCGCATTATCATTATCTACAATTGAAAAAAAATCATGCCGATATGTCAATCCTACCAAAAATTATGGTGGAACATAAAGGATAAGAAAAAAAGAATGCAAAGATATAACTTTTCTTTTTGTCTGCTCTACAAATGGTTATTTTGAACTGAATTTATGCTGGAATGTTTCGAAATTATTTTACATCCGCAACTGATAAATCATCAAAACTAAGAGTTAAAATCAGTCAAATTGAACACTTTCACAGTGTGACGGCACATTAATATTTGTATTCCAAATTCGAAATGGTTGAATATATTCTCTATACCCAAATGGGATATCAGAAATGATTAACTCTAAAGTGATGCATGACCGATCAGGACATTATTGCAACGTAATTTCCATTCTTCGCAGGCAAGATTATTATTTGGCGTAGCTTAATGACCGCTTTGATAGACTCTATACTAAGCATCGAGAATCTGAGGATCATTGGATCATTAATATAAAAACATACATTTGGGATGGGATAAATTTGACGTCGAATACCATAACGTGGCTTGGCTTCGAATGACTTTTCCTGATCCCCCAGGGATAATAAAACGGCAATTTAATTCATACACTTGATAAACGCCAGGGAAGCTTGCCTGCCTGGCTGCCTACTCGCTCGAAATGGGTGAACGAATGGAAGGGCTTCTTTTGCAAATCATCGCCTCGCGATAATGAAGCGTTCTCGGCAAACTTCTTTTTCTACTTGTTCTTTAAATGCCGCCATGGGTTAAGTCGGTATTGACCAAACAGAATATTCAATTGTAAAGAAGGTCTGCTTTCTTTTTTAATGTTCACTCACTTAAATTACAGCTGAATACCAATGGTTCGGATATAAAATTTCATGTATACAAGACCAATTGGTGTAAAATTTACTGTCGAAATGGTTTCAAATATACTTATACTCTAGGGCCTCTAGGCCGGAAGTTTCATCTAAACAAAGTTACAGGCATTCAGACAATGTCCTTTGATTTTGACATTTCGACCCTTATGATTATATATAAATAATTTATTTGGAGAAGCAAGCTTGCACATGTTAAAAACTATTGAAAGTTGAATTTTAAGTAACAATGAAAGTTTGGAATCAACCTAATCAATTGTGCCCATCAAAATCAGAATCAAAATCCGATTATCAAGATCAATTGCCTGTCATGAATTTTCACCCTATCTGGCAGCACTTGATCAAAATTAATTTTGGATCTGAAAATGTGGATGAATTTAATCTGAAGTTGATAATTTTACATGAAATTTATATGTTTAAAATTAAATGATTGTTTTCCGCGGTTTGTAATTTAACCGTTTTCCTTTTTCTCTTTTGAATCTATGAAGTATAGACTAACGACTTCCAGATAAAGTAAGGGTTAAGTGTCGCTGGTGAAAAATGGCGTGAAAAATCCGTGCTAAAAATGTAAAAGAGTGGACGAGGCTTTTTGGGTTAGTGCGACCTCAAATCGTCCATCTGAATACGTAAATGGTCGCAAGTGTTTTTGTATGTGTGGGCGAGTATCAGCGCTAACTTTGGCTTTCGGAAGCGCGACATGATTTCCACATTATGCCAACTCGGGTCCCGCGACGGTTACGAATCGGTACGCAAACCACTCTAAAGCCACGACGAAGTCTAAACAGACCCTTTACATCCCCGAAAGCGTGGATAGTTCAAATTCAAACGATAGATTTACATTTAGAAGAACGACCTGGGGTTGGATTGATCGATTATGCCTCCTGCGATTCGATACACGTCACACGACAGTCGTTCCTCTAGCAACTTTGTGAAAAGCGCTGCACTTGAAAAACTAATCAGCAAAATACCTGACAAAGAAAATTTTCTTCATAATCACCTATAATTTTTAAACCTGATTTGTTTTGAAGCTAAAGGATGATTGTACCTATGGTTGTAAAAGCAACACTTGTTCCTCAAGAAATGTTGTGAAAAGTCCTCAACATAAAAAACTTATCCACAAAAGACATAACAAAGAAAACTTTTGTTTATAATCAATTATACTTTCAAAACTCAATTGATTTCAAACATAATGGATAGTAGTGCATACGTAAAAAATTTTGAAGCTAAAGGATGATAGTGGATATGGCTATCAAAACAACACTCGATCCTTTTCTATAATCATTTATACTTTTGAAATCTGATTTACTTTGAAGCTAAACTGCTAAAGGATGATAGTCCTTATGTCTGTAGAAACGACACTTGTTCCCCTAGAAATACCTAGTGCTGCAATTGAAAAACTAATAAGCAAAAGACCTAACAAATAAAACCTTTTTTTTATAATCATCTAAACTTTTGAATTCGAATTTACTTTGAAGCTGAAGGATGATGGTCCCTATGGTTATAAAAACGACACTTGTTCCTCTAGAAATTTTGTGGAAAGTCCTCAACTTGAAAAACTTATCTACAAAAGACCTAACAAAGAAAACTTCTTTTTATAATCAATTATACTTTTGAAGCCCGATTTATTTTGAAGCTGATGGATAATAGTGCATATATGTAAAAATGACACTTGTTTTTGTAGAAACTTTTTGAAAAGCCCTGCACTTGAAAAAGTAATCAGCAAAACACCTAATAAAGAAAATTTGTTTTAGAATGATTTACAGTTTTGAAACTCGATTTATTGAAGGATAATAGTGTATACATAAAAACGACATTCGTTCCTTCAGAAACTTGGAGAAAATTCCTGCCATTGAAAAAGTAATCAAAAAAATACCTAACATAGAAGAAAACTTTTTTTATAATCACTTATACTTTTTAACAGCGATTTATTTTGAAGCTCAAGAATGATAGTGGATGTAGCTATAAAAATGACACTCGTTCCTTTTCTAGAATCATTTATACTTTTGCAACCCGATTTACTTTAAAGCTAAACTGCTAAAGGATGCATAGTCCTTATGGTTGTAGAAACTACACTCGTTCCCCTAGAAATACCTAGTGCTGCAATTGAAAAACTAATCAGCAAAAGGCCTAACAAAGAAAACCTTTTTTTTTATAATCATCTAAATTTTTGAAACCCGATTGACATTGAAGCTAAATGATGATAGTGCCTATAGCTGTAAAAACGACACTTGTTTCTGAACTTGAAAAACTAATCAGCGAAAGACTTAACAAAGAAAACCTTTTTTTTCTTAAATCATCCAAACTTTTGAAACCCGATTTACATTGAAGCTAAAGGATGATAAAGCCTATGGCTGTAAAAACGACACATGTTCCTAATCTCAAAAACTAATCAACGAAAGACTTATAAAAGAAAACTTTTTTAAAAATCATTCATACTAGAAACTACACTAGTTTCATCTAGAAACGTTGTGAAAAGTGTTGCAACTGAAAGACTAATCAGCAAAATACCTAACAAAGAAAACTTTTTTTTATAATCATCTAAACTTCTGAACCCCGATTTACATTGAAGCTAAAGTATCATAGTGCCTATGACTGGAAAAACGACACTTGTTCCTGAAATTGAAAAACTAATCAGCGAAAGACTTAACAGAGAAAACCTTTTTTTTTAATCATATAAACTTTTGAAACCCGCTTTACATTGAAGGTAAAGGATGATAGAGCCTATAGCTGTAAAAACGACACTTCTTCCTGATCTAGGAAAACTAATCAACGAAAGACTCATGAAAGAAAACATTTTTTTAAATCATTAATACTAGAAACTACACTAGTTTCCTCTACAAACTTTGTAAAAAGTGTTAAACTTGAAAAACTGATCAGCAAAATACCTAACAAAGAAAACTTTTTTTCTATATAATCATCTAAACTTCTGAAACCCGATTATCATTGAAGCTAAAGGATGATTGTGCCTATGCCTGTAAAAACGACACTTGTTCCTGAACTTGAAAAAATAATCAGCGAAAGACTCAACAGAGAAAACTTTCTTTTATAATCGCTTATACCTTTGCGACCAGATTTATTTTGAAGCTAAACGATGATAATGCATATGTAAAAACGACTCTCGTTCCTCTAGATTTCTATAAACTTTGTGAAAAGTGCTGCACTTGAAGAAATGGGTTCGAAAGTTTGATTAGAAATTCTGAAAATAAACTTTGGCCTTTTCCTCACTTGTGATAGAGGCAAAAGAGAATTTTCGACTGGAGACTATTGCTTCTTGGGAGTCTGCAAGCGAAGGGTCAGCGTGGATGTTGGAAGTCGAGGCAAATTTGAAAAGCCTGTTCTGAGCCACGGCAATCACGAAGCTTGCAATTTTTATGAAGTTCTCGTCCTCGTCGGGTCTTCGAGTCGATGAATAATTCAGGGTCAAGCTAGACGCAAACGCCTTAGGTACATTCGTACTAGGGTGATTCATTTTATATGGCAAAAAAATATTTTTGAATCTGTACACGCACACAAGCCTCAATTGTTCCTTTTTAGTTAATAAATTGAAAGAAAATAAAATGAAAATCGTCTAAAACGGATCACTCTGGCGTTGTCTGTCTAAAAAAACACTCTGATTTTTGAGATAGCCCTCAATTTTTATTAAGCATTGTACGCGGCAAACAAAAAATCAGGTTTAGTAATAAATACTTTCTAGTTTAGTATATTATTAAGAGTTATTTTGAATTCACATTCAATTCCTTTAAATACTTTAGAGTTCTTGAATTTCTCTGTATTACTTTGAATTGTTTTAACTTCTTTAAAATCGTTGGAATACCTAAAAATTTCATGAATTCTCTGCATTTCTTGAAGTTCTTAAATGTCATGAATTCCCTGGATTCCTTGATTTATCTGAATTGCCTGAAATCTTTGAATATTCTAAATCTAAATTACTGAAATTCTTTAAATTCTCTGAAATCCTTTATTTCTCTGAATGTCCGAATTTACCCCAAATGTCCGAAATTACCCCGTTTGATGGTACTTGATTTTCCTGAATTCTTGAAAGTCATGAAATCCTTAAATATTATGGATTTCCTGAATTCCTTGAATTCCCCCAATTATCTGAAACTCCTAAAAATCTATGAATTCTCACAACTCTCTGAATTCCTTTAATATTCTACATGGCTGAAATTCTTTGAATTTTTTTTTAATTGCAATATAAAATTCAATAACAATAATTTTTCCTTTGTAAAAGTAGCTTTATATTACTGTACTTAACTATTTTGTTGATTTTTTTTTTAATTAATTTTTTTCCAACTGAAAATTGAACTATTCTATTTTTGGTTAAAAAATGATAGTTTTTAGTTGAAAATTTAAGTACCTCGTTAAAACTGCATATATTTTGTTAAAAATGTACCAGATTGTTTGAAATATTTCCTTTCTTGGCAGAAAAATCTTTCATGGGTAAAAATTCAACTCATGTTGAAAAATCGTCTTTTTTTGGTTAAATTAAACTGTTTTGGATTGAAAATTAAAATCTTTTTTGATTGAAATATCAACTACTACATGATTTTGTTCAGAATTTTTTTTCAAATAAAAATTTAATTACTTGGTTAAAAGTTAAACTCTTTTGTTAAAAATTAATTTTTTTTATTGAAAATTCATCACTTTGGTTAAAAAATGAGCTATTTTGTTGAAATTTTTTTTTTGTTTATTAAAAATTAATTTTTTCAACTAAAAATGTAACTATTCCAGTTGAATATTCCATTATTTTAGTTACAAATTTATTTCTTCTCAAATATTAATATTTTCAACTAAAAATTTAAGTATTCAATTTTTGGTTGAAAAGGATCTTTTTTAGTTGAAAAATCAATTATTCTAGTTAAATATTCATCATTTTAGTTGAAAATTCATCTTTTTGGTTCAAATTCAACTATTCTAGTAAAATATTCATCCTTTTACTTTAAAATTCATCCTTTTTGTTTACAATTCAAAAATCTCAGTTTGAGATTCATCAGTTTAGTTGAAAATTCATCATTTTGGTTAAAATATTTTTTTTTTTAAATTAAAAATTTGACTTCCATTTTTGGTTGAAAATTAATTCTTTTAGTCAAAATTCAACTATTTGGTTGAAAATTTGTCTTTTTTATTTGAAAATTAAACTATTTCGTTGAAAATTCATGTATTTTGTTTGAAAAATCGTTTTTTTTTGTTAAAAATTCAACATTTAATTTATCAGTTGAAGATCAATCTTTTTGACTTGAAATGTAACTTTTTTTTAAATTCGTTTTTCTTTGTTTCAAAATAATTTTTTTAACTGAAAGTTTTACCATCGCACGTTTGGTTGAAAAATTTTCTTTTTTAATTCAAACTTCAACTATTTGATTGAAAATTTGTCTTTTTTAGTTGAAAATTAAACTATTTCGTTGACAATCCACGTATTTTGTTGAAAAAGCGTATTTTTCATAGAAAATTAATCTTTTTGTTTGAAAATTCATCTCTTTGGTTGAAAATGAAACTATTTGGTTGAAAGTTAAACTCTTTGGGTCAAAATTCATCACTTTGGTTTGAAAATTTGTTTTTGTTTCTTGTGGAAAGTTCATTTGTTGAACTGAAAATTGAACTATGCAACCATTTGGTTGAGAATTCATGTATTTTGTTTAAAAAACGTCCTTTTTGGTAGAAAACAAACCTTTTGGTTGAAAATTGAACTATTTGGTTAAAAATTCATCTATCCTGTTGAAAAATAAATATTTTTACTCGATAATTAATTTTTTTAATTGAAAATTTAACTATTCCATTTTTGGTTGATAACTGATAGTTTTTAGTTCAAAATTCAATTATTTAGTTGAAAATTAATCTTTTTAAGTTGAATATACAACTGTTTGGTTGAGAATTCATGTATTTTGTTGAAAATCGTCTTTTGCTTTAGAAAATTAATATTTTTGGTTGAAAATTTAACTCTCTGGTTAAAAATTCATCTATCTTGTTGAAAAAGAAATATTTTTACTTGAAAAGTTAGGAATTGAAAGCGGTTGAAAACTCTAAATTGAATTTAATATAGTTTCCACATTACTTTTACCTAAATATGCATTGCATTTTAAGTATAAGAAGATAACATAAAAAATTGTTTAATTATTGAATTAAACGTTAGTGCTAATATACTTAAAAATATCTTGTAATACAGATTTTCGAAGCTTTTTAAATTAAAAATATAAATTGAATCCTTAGAAACTTGGACAGAACATTATTTATGATAAACTTCCAAACTTGCATACATATTCCATTTCGATTGTTTCAAAAAATGCGAAATATTTGAATCCTGGAAAAACCTGGAGTCGTGAAGGAATTATTTTCCAGGATTTGAGTAGACACCCTGTAATAGAATATTTCAAAATGGAGCTTAAATAAAAAATTATTTCAGGTTTGGAGTATTTACGAACAAGGAGCAAAAGGATTTTAAGTCAGTTTTAACCAGGTTTTACAGCAATCTAATTACGCCATCCGAGTTTCACAAAATACTATCCAAAGAATCGTCCAACATAAACAAATGTGAATTTTTGCGAAAAGTAGATGCTGTAAAGCATTCGAGAAATTACCTCGAGGATCATACACAAAGATCCGAGACGAAGAATACAAATTTACGCAATGCTTTGAACGAAATGTGCGACGACGACAGCGAATCACTCGAAGCTTTGGAACGAGGAATTTTAGAGACCATTTCCTACGTTTCGGAAGAGCCTCTCGAATTTTTAAAAAGAAACTTTGCTATAACTTTCACGTTAATTTTACTCCAGCATTTAAAGGAAAGTAGGATGAGTATCGAGGATGGAACTCTATCGAGAGAGAAATCGTTGAAAGACATTTTCTCGGAGGGAGAAGGACTGAAAATAGGGGACGTGACGATTCCGAAAGAAATTCTGCAAAATGTTCTGGATCGTCTGCCGAATTTGAAGACTGAAATTGAAGGCAAGCCATTGCGAAATAATGTGACGATGTACCTGCTTCTCGATGGTTACAAGAAATTAGACTCGAGTCGCGTTTTTAAATGGCGTCAGGAAAATGGAACGATGCCGCATTTTTCTAGTGAATATTTAGTTAATAAGTACGGGCACAAGGAGAAATTGACTTACATGAATTATTTAAAGGAATCGCGGCCAAATATGGCCTTTAGTATCCTTCGGCGTCAGGAAGAAAAATCCAGCTTCTCTTCTAAAACGTAAATGTACTTCAAGTTTTGTTTGAGGTATTTTCAAAAATTAGGGATTTAATTCTCAGCTTTGGGACTTTTTTTCCAGGAAATCACAGCTTTCTCTCTCAGCGCACATTTTTGGTTTGAGGCATTTAAACGAATTGGATATTATCAGCAGCTGTGTGTCTTTTATCGAATTGTTAGGCATTGATTCGGAAAATTTAAGACTTCATGTGACAGTTGCTCATCATGTTAGGAAGGAATTAAATATTCCTATTGGTAAATATACCCTTATATAATTATACTTAGTTTCTTTGAGCCCTACACATAATATTTTCTACACAGAAAGTATCCTATACAGAATTAAATAGTAGTATATTTCTTCTGCATAAAATATTTTCTTCGCTGAATATATCCTACACAGAAATAATACAGAAATACAGATTTTACACAAATTATTCACTGCCGGGAATATAAAAGCAAACTTCACACTCTCTTACCTATAATAAGGTGACTAAAAAAATAGGGGAATAAATTCTTTTAGATAAAATTAATGTATAGGTAACATATTAAATTCAATATGGAACACGTAAGATTTCAGTTCGAAATATATTGCATTTTCAAGAAAATGGTTGAATTTTCAACAAAAAATGTAATTTTCAACCAAAAAAGATTATTTTTCAACTAAAGGAATGACTTTTAAACAAACAAAGTATATTCATTTTAAACCAAACATTTGTATTTACAACCAAGAAGCTCAACTTTCAAATAAAAGGGACGAATTTTTAACCAAATATTTGAATTTTTTTCTAATAATTATATTAATAGAATATAATAATATTCATTCATTTATTTTTAATGAAAATAGAATCATTCTCAACAAAAAATGTTATAGTTGATATTTCAAACAAACAAGATTTTATTTGTAAATAAAAAATAGTTGAATTCAACCTAAAAGATGAATTCTCAACAAAAAAATGTAATTGTTGATATTTCAGGAAAATTTTGTTTAAATTTAAATCAAAAACAGTTGAATTCAAGAAAATCAGACGAGTTTCAACCAAATTGTTGAATTTTTGACCAAAGTAATAGAATTTCCAACCCAAAAAGACATTTTTTTCAACAAAACAGTTAAATCTTTTCAACTAAACAGACGAATGTTCTACAAAACAGTTGAATTTTCGACCCAGAAATAAGAATTTTCAAGAAAAAAGTTATATTTTCAACCAAATAGTTGAATTTTCGATCATAAAATATGAATTTTCAACAAAAAAGTTAATTTTCAACCAATAAATTGAATTTTTAATAAAGTAGTACAACTTTGAACAAAGTGCTTGCATTTTCAACGAAAAAATATGAATGCTTAACGAAAAATGTAATAGTTGAATTTTCTACTGAAATAATAGAATTCTCAACCCAAAAAGACATTTCTTCAACAAAACAGTTGAATTTTTAAGTCAAAAAGAGAAATTTTCTACAAAACAGTTTTATTTTCTACCCAGAAATAAAAATTTTCAACAAAAAAGTTAATTTTCAATTTAAAAAATGAATTTTTAACAAAATAGTACAACATTTAAGCATCTAGTTAAATTTTCAACCAGAAAAGATGAATTCTGAACGAAAAATATGATAGTTGATTTTTTTACCAAAATAATAGAATTTTCAACCCAAAAAAACATTTTTTCAACAAAAAGACGAATTTTTTAAAAAAGAGTTGAATGTTCGAGCCAGAAATAAGAATTTTTAACAAAAAGGTTAATTTTCATCAAAATAGTTAGATGTTCGTTTATAAAATATGAATTTTCAACAAAAAAGTTAATTCTCATCAAACAAATGACTTTTTCACTAAGAATTACAACTTTCAAACAAGTAGTTGAATTAAAAAAAAATGAATTCTCATCGAGAAATATAATAGTTAATTTTTTTACCAAAATAATAGAATTTGCAACCCAAAAATACATTTTTTCTACAAAACAGTTGAATTTTCGACCCTTAAGTAAGAATTTTCAACAAAAAATTCATTTTCAACCACATTATTGAATTTTTTATAAAAAAATATGAACTTTCAACAAAAAAGATAATTTTCAACAAATAAAATTAATTGTTATCAGCAAAAAATGTAATAGTTGAATTTTCTACCAAACTAATAGAATTTTAAACCCAAAAGGAAATTTTTTAAACAAACCAGTTAAATTTTTAAGCCAAAAGACGAATATTCTACAAAGTAGTTTCATTTTCTACCCAGGAAGAAGAATTTTCAATGCAAAAAAAAATGAATTTTCAACAAAGTAGGACAAATTTCAACCAGCTAGTTGAATTTTCAACCAAAAAGATGAATTTTAACAACAAAAAATAAGACTGCCAAAGAGCAAATGAATAAATTTTCAATAAAAAAAGTTGAAGAGTAAACCGAATATAAGAATTTTCAACTAAAAAATATATTTTTTACACCAAAAATAAAATCTCAAAATGTTCATTTAAAAAATTTAGTTTGACACAAAAAAAATGAATTTTCAACCATTTTAATTCAACCAAAAAAGATGATTTTATAACCAAATTGTTGAATAATTAACAAAATAGATGAATTTTCTACTAAACTGTTGAATTTTTAACTTATAAAGGGTAAATTTCCAACTAAACATGGAACAGTTAAATTTTCAGATAAAAAAATGAATTTTTTAGAAAAGAAACTAATTTAGAACCAGTTTAATTCAACCAGAAACGGCGAATTTTTAACCAAATGTTTAATCCTCAACCGAAAAGATGCATTTGCAATCAAATAGATGAGATCTTTAAAAAAAGGATATTTTAAAAAAGTAAATACTTTAATTTTCTACCAATTTGTGAAAGTTTCTAGCAAAAAATAAGAATTTTCTAAAAAAAATAGTTTAATCTTCTACCCGAAATTATGAATTTTTAACTAAAGTGATAAATCTTCAACCAAAAAAGAAAAATTAATTTTTTTAAAAGTAGTACACATTTAAACTAAGTGGTTGATTTTTCAACCAAAAAAAGTATTAATTTAAAATAGAAGCAGTTTAATTTAAAAAAAAAACGAATGAATTTTCAACAAAAAAAAAACACGAATTTTCAAGGAATAGTGTAATTTTCAAGTAGAAAAGATAAATTTTTAACCACAAATGGAATATGAAATTACATTTTTAGTTTAAAAAAATTAATTCTCAGCTTAACGCAACCAAACAAAAAAAGCATTTTCAACAAAATAGTTAAATTTTCAACGAAAGAGATCAAATTTGAACAGAATAGTTCAACATTCAACCCAAAAGATCATTTTTAACTAGAAGGTTAATTTTCTAAAAATTGAATATATTTTCAACCAACGAGATTAATCTTCAATTTAAAAAAAGAATTTTTAACAAAATAGTTTAACTTTCAACTAAATAGTAGAATTTTTAACTAAGCGAGATGAATTTCGGACTTTTCAACCAAAAAGAATTGCATTTTTTTATTGGGATCTATTGATTCAGCGGGAATTTAAGCGAAAAAATAAGAAAGGGGGGAAAAAGGGTAAGTTTCTTGAAAACAATTAAAAAAAAATCTTACAGAAATGGGAAAAAAGGGAGATTGGAGATAGAGTGTGAAGTCCGAAAGATGAAAGTGATTTTCAAACTTATTAAGTAATTATTGAACTTTACTTTATAATTTTTATTTTATTTTTTACTTTATTTTCAACCTTAGTTTTTTACCTCAGCCCCCCCCCCCCCTCCTAAAATTGGAAACGTAGCTTATGAACGTCCTCTTATTTTTAATTTTTTAATTTGTTTTAGAAAATTTGTTGGAGTCTGTAGTTTATAAAAATCAACAAGACCTGGCTACAGTATTATCATATTTGGAACGTAGTTTCAATTTAATTTTGACCACTAATTTAATGAAAGAGTCATCTGAATTTGTTTCTGCCTTAAAAACGTGGGATATCATTGTAAGATTTGCAAGAGCGCACAACGCGTCACTTCCTACTTCATTTCTCAGATTTTTGGCGTCGCACGATGCGTGGATCGAGTTTATTTTAGTCGGACAAATATTTTCTTACCCCTCGGGTCAGGTAAATAATATAACTTTAATATGAAAATCATCATATAAAATCTTAATGTTTTATTCTTTATGGAATTAATTAATCATTTCTTTTAGATTTTGGAGAGCATGCGATTGTTTGAGAACTTTAATCTCCGAGAGCATTTATTATTATCACTGAACAATCCTCATCTTCCAAGTTCAAATTCTTTCGGAGAGCCTTTTAAAGTTAAATCTCGAGATCCAAGACAGTCTCTCTATTTTAAAATTGGAGTGAAACAAGTAATATTTTTATTTTATTAAATTTTTGTTAGTATGGGTTGCTACAAGGTCTGGAAACTTGGAAAAATCATCGAATTTTGAAAAAATGCCTGGAACTCGCCAGTGTGCGCGATCTGTTCCGGTACGAGTTTTGCGAAAATTTAAATTTAATAAATGAAAAATAGCCTTTTCTATACAAATTATTAATAAAAGTTTATAATTTATTTGTAAAATAAAGTAAAAGAGTAAGTTATTCAGTGTAAAGAGAACAATTTTAATATTTCAATTGCTGGTCACTTTTTCTTGCGTAGTTCTGAATTTTACAAACATAACATTGTTGTCTACTGGAAAAAAATCATAGTACGTGTTTTGATAACATGCTCTACTTTTTTTTACCAAATAGTAGGACTTTCAACTAATAAAGATAAATTTTGAACGAAAAATGAAATAGTTCAATTTTCAACCAAAAAGATTAGTTTTCAGACAAGAAGGATTAAGTTTCTACTAGAAAGACAAATTTTAAACAAAATACATTATTTTTCCAACTAAATATTTGAAATTCAAACCAAAAAAGTCAAATTTTCTACTAAAAGAAAACGAATTTTCAATAAAAAGGTTAGATTTTCAACTAAACAAATTAATTTTAAATCAAAAATGGAATAGCGAAATTTTCAGATAAAAAAAATTGAATTTCCAACAATATAGTTAAATTTGTAACAAAAGAAGTGAATTTTGAACTATAAAAGAAAAAATTTTGTACCAAAAATGGAATAGTTAAACTTTCTGTTAAAAACATTAATTTTAAAACAACAAAAAAACGAATTTTTCAATAGAATAGTTAAATTTCCAGCCATAGAAATAAAATTTCAACTAAAGTATGTCCTGAATCTTCCACCAAAAAATTACTTTTCTATAAAGTAGTATAACTTTGAAAAAAAAATGTTTATTGTTAAAAAAAGAACAGTTGAATTCAAACAAAAAATACGACTTTAAAATAAAATACTTAAACTTCAAGTTCTAAAATTAATTTAGAAAAAAAATTAATAAAATAGTTAAATTTTCATCGAAAGAAATGAATTTGCAGCTAAACGAATAAATTTGCAACCAGAAATAAAGTAGTTCAATTCTCAGTTAAAAAAATAATTTTTCACCAAAAAAAGGAGGTTTGAACAAAATACATAAATTTTCAACCAAAAATAATAAAATGTTTAACTAAAAAGATCAACTTTCAACTAAAAAATTAATTTTTAACAAAAAAAAAAATATTGTTAACAAAAGTAGTTAAATTTGTTACCAAAGAAATGAATTTACAACCAAAATAAACGAATTAGCAAAGAAGAAGAATAACTTTCAAAATAAAAGTCAATTTTTAAACACATAGTTGAATTTCCAACTGAAAAGATCAATTTACCAGAAAAGAAAAACGAAGTTAAAAAAAATTAGTTAAATTCTCAACCAAAAAATGATTTTTCAACCAAAATGATTAATTTTTAAACAAAAAGATCAATTTTTAACAAAATAGTTGAATTTTCGACCTTGAAGTAATTATTTTCAACAAAAATTAAATTTTCAACCAAATAGTTGAATTTTTTATAAAAAAATATAAACTTTCAACAAAAAAGTTAATTTTCAACAAATAAAATGAATTTTTATCAAAGTAGTTCAAATTTCAACCAAGTAGTTGAATTTTAAATAAAAAAATATGAAATCTCAACGAAAAATGTTATAGTTTTTTTCTACCATTTTTTTTTCTACCAAATTTTCTACCAAAGTAATAGAATTTTAAACCCAAAAGGAAATTCTTTAAACAAACCAGTTGAATTTTTAAGCTAAAAAGACGAATGTTCTACAAAACAGTTGAATTTTTGAAAATGGCAAATTAAATTTTCAATTAATCAATTTTTAACGAAAAAAAAACAACTGATTTCTACCAAATTAGTTTATTTTAAATCAAAGAAATGAATCTTCAACAAACAACGTAAAATGTAATAGTTGATATATCAACCAAAAATTATTTTAAATTAAAAGCCGTTAAATTCAACCAAAAAGGAAGAATTTTCAACAAATCGTGCAATTTTTCAAATAAAAAAGATCAGTTTTTAACCTAAAATAAAACAAATAAAAGACAAATTTAAAAAAAATAGTTAAATTTTCAACCAAAGAGAAGAAACTTCAACCGATACGATTTTAATAAAAAACAGTTCAATTCAAATAAAAAAAAAAGATGATTTTTCTCCAAAATAGTTGATTTTTTAATTGGAAACAATGTTTGTTTTTTTATTTTTCGCTATAAAAAATAGAAAACTTGTGAAATCATGTACTTTGAAATGTTCTTTCAGTAAGCAATAATGTTATGTTTATGAAATTTAGAACTATGCAAGAAAAACAACCGTACTTGAAATAATAAATTTTTTCTTTTCAAACAGAATGACTGATACTTTGACTCTATTTTACGAATGAATTACTTTACGGCGAAGTTTAAATTTGGGAATCGAGACGAATTGATTTTTTTTATTAAGAATAATAATATGATTATAATTCCAAGTTTCGGGCTCACGTCACTATTGGGACTTTTTGACAATATTTTTTTTAACAATGCAGTTACTTTGCCATCATTTCGCAAAAATGACACTAATGCTACTATTTCTGAAATTACACGCTAATCGAACTATTTTTTCACTTTTCCTTTAAATATATTTAAAAATTTCTACGCTAGATTAGCTAGAATCAAAATTTTGAAAGCCTTTAAGGGATTTGAAAAATTCATAAAGTTTCAAGGGATTTATAATAATTGTATGAAATTTCGAAGATTTCACAGGATTGGAAAATTGTAGGGTATTTTACAAGATTGTAAAAGATTCAAAGGATTTTAAAGTAAAAGATTTAAAGGATTTTAAAGAAGCTGGTGTATTTTAAAAGATTCTGAGAAATATAATGGGATTTCAAAGAATTTCGTAGATTTATAGAAATTTTTAAGAGATTTAAAATTTTCAAATGATTTCGTAAAATTTCAAATATTTCAAAGAATTTTACAATATTTGAGGAATTCATAAGATTTTAAAAGAAATTAAAAGATTTCATAAGATTTCAAGGAATTTCTGTAAATTTGAAGGGGTGTAAAATAATAAGGGAGTATCCCAGAGATTTCAGAGGATTTCAACAAAATTCAAGAGATTTTAATAGATTTAAGAGAATTTCAACAGATTTCAAAATTTAAAGAGATTTCAATACTTTGAGGGCCTTTTTAGAAATTTCAAGAGTTTTCAAGGGGGCCTTGACAGATTTTATCAGATTTTACGGGATTTTTTTAAATTAAAAATATTTTATCATTCTCGAAGTAATTTTAAAAAATATTACAGATTTCAAGATATTTTGCGGGATTTGACTCGATTTTGTGGGATGAACAGGAATTTCCCAAGATTTAAAATAATTTGTCATTATAAAGGAATTCGAAAGGATTTTAAAGAGTTTCGTTTTTTTTTCAACATTCCAAATAATTTAACAAGCTTTTAGGGCATATTAAAAAATGTCAAACGATTTCAAGGGGCCTTATCCGATTTTACGGTATTGTAAAGAACTTAAAATGTTTCATCATTTTTTAAGTATATTTTGAAAGATATTACAGATTTCAAGATGTTTTACGGGATTCGAGTGTACTTTTTGGGATTAATATGGATTTTACGAGATTTAATAGAATTGATCAATTCAAAGAGATTTCAAAGAATTTTAAAGAGTTTCATATTTTCAAGATTCCAAGGAATTTAACATGGTTTCAAAATTTTTTTAATTTTTCAACCAATTTCAGAAAATTGCAAAGGATTTTCCGAAGGTATTTAGGAATGTCGACAGATTTTGAAGGATTTCAAAAATTGGAGAGTTTTCCAGAGATTTCAGAGGATTTCAACCCAGTTCAAGGTTTTTAAATAGATTTCAGTGGATTTCAACGAATTTTAAAAATTTCAAGTGATTTCAAAGCTCTTAGGGCATATTAAAAAATTCCAAGAGATTTCGAGGGGCCCTATCAGATTTTATGAGATTTTACGGGTTTTTAGAGAATTAAAAATATTTTATCATTTTTCAAGTATTTTTTAAAGATATTTTATTATTTATTATTATTTTATTTATTTATTTTCATAGATTTCAAGATATTTTGCAGGATTTGACTGTATTTTTGGGATTAATAGAGATTTCTCAAGATTTAAAAGAATTTATAAATTTAAAGAGATTTCAAAGAATTTTCAAGAGTTTCGGTTTTTTTTCAAAGGTCCAAGGAATTTAACAAGATTAAAAAATTTTTTAAGAGTTTTCAAACAATTCTAAAAATTTCGAAGGATTTTTAAAAGGAATCCATGAGTTTTTATAGATTTCAAGGGATTAAAAAAATTGGGGAGTTTTGCAGATATTTCAGAGGATTCAAACATAATTCAAGGGGTTTTAATAGATTTCAGTGGATTTTAATGGGATTTAAAAAATGTAAGTGGATTTTAATGGGATTTAAAAATTTTCAAGGGATTTTAAAGCTTTCAGGGTATTTTAACAAATTTAAAGAGACTTTAAGGGACATCCTTAGATTTTATGGGATTTTTGAGAATTAAAAATATTTCATCAATCTTATTCATTCTGAAAAATATTATAGATTTCAAGATTAAATTTTTTTAAAGAGTTTTCAAAGAATTTCAGAAAATTTCAAAGGATTTTAAAAAGCCATTCAGGAATTTCTATAGATTTTACGGAATTTAAAAAAATATGTGGAGTATTCCAGAGATTTCAGAGGATTTCATCAGAATTCACGGGTTTTGAATAGATTTCAATTGATTGCAACTGACTTAAAAAATGTCAAGGATTTAAAAGAATTTATCAATTTGAAGGGATTTCAAAGGATTCTGAGGAGTTTCGTTTTTTTTTAATTCCAAGGAATTTAACAAGATTTCAAATTTTTTAAGAGTTTTCTAAAAATTTCAGAAAATTTCAAAGGATTTTAAAAAGGTATCCAAATATCGATGATATTTAAAAGATTTCAACAGATTATAACGGATTTCTAGAGAACTTTAGGGAATAAATTAAATTAAATTTAAAGGGACTTTGAGGGATTTCTGATGATTTTTACGGATTTCAGCTATTTCAAGGGATTTTACTATAACTACGGGATTCATATGATTTCAAAAGAAATTATAAGATTTGAAGGGATTTAAAAAGTATTAACAAGTTTTTCAGAACTTTTTAGAGGATTTCAAGGGTTATTAAATGATTTCAACAGGTTTTGAAGCTTTTTTATGGGAGATGTATATTGTATACCAGATTTCAAAAATAGTTAAAACCTCGAATATTAAAAAAATCGTATGACACTATTTTGCTACTACTTTTCAAAATTTATGCTACTATTGGCACTATTTTGAATTTATCAAGTAAGTCCGAGGCCTGTAATTCCAGAATTTTTCTAAATTTTATAATAATATTGAAATTATTGGTTATTATTGGTTATATTATATTATTATTATTAATTGTTTATTAATTTTTAAACAAAATTAATTATAAAAAAAAAGTAAATTATAAATTATAAATAAAAAATAAATAACCATTTTTAAACCGGACCTCAGTAGCAACCCTGTTAGTTAACAAAAATCTATTATTGTCATTTTGTCTGGATTTTAAATAACACTTGTTTTATTTTAGGCTTCACTTGAAACAAGTCCGCCTGTTTCGGGAGCTTGTAGTTCACTCGAGTCCCAATCTTCAGTTTCTGATGGTTCTCTGGCGAATTTGAAAATTCGTTCATTTATTAATGATTTGTGGCTGACTGTTCTGCAATGTCACCAGAGTCAGGATCCACCTGGTGCCTTATTAAAGGCCTCACGAAACCGGAAATCGCCTATTCTTACAGTTTTAGCTTCTTGTTATGAAGTAAGCACACAATTATTTAAACATTATTCTTCTTTAGGGGCTGTTTAAAAACTACGTCACGCTATTTTGAACACTTTTTCCATCCTTACCCTTCTTCGTCACAGATTATCACACAAAGTTTAAACCCCCGAGGAAATTAAGGATTTTAATTAAATAAATATAATGAATAATAATATTGCATTTTCAACAAAACAGTTGAATTTTCAACCGAAAAAGATTCAATTTCAACTAAAACAGATTAATTTTCTATTCAAAGAGATTAATTTTTAAACAAAGAATTGAGCTTTCAAGTTAAAAAGTCGAGTGTTGAAAAGAAGAAAGATGATTTTTCAACCAAATAGTTGGATTTTCAACAAACAAAAAAATCAGTTTTAGAACTTTCATGCAAAAGAAACAAATCTTAAGCCAAATAGTTGAATTTTCAATCTACAAAGATGGATTTTCAACTAAATTATAAAATTTTCAAATAAAAAAGAATTAACTTGAAGCAAAAGCAATTGCATTTTTAACTTAATAATTAAATTTGCAATAAAATAATTGGATTTTTAACAAAATAGTACGTCAACAAAATAGTACGTCAACAAAATAGTTGAATTTTCAACAACAACCAAAATTATTTATCAACCAAGCAGTTGCATTTTTAATCAAATAGTTAAACTTTCAAGCAAAAGGGACAAATTTTAAACAAAATAGTTGAAATTTTAACCAAATAATTGAATTTTCAACCAAATGATCGAATTTTCAAAGAAAAAAGACGAATTTTCAACAGAACATTTACATTTTTAACCAAAGAAGATTAATTCTAAGAAAATAGTGGAATTTTTAACAAAATAATTAAATTTTCAACAAAAACGTTGAATTTTTCAACCAAGTAGTTGATTTTCAAGAAAAAAAATTTTCAACTAAAAATGTAATAGTTAAATTTTCAACATAATAATGTTCGACAAAGTAGTTGAATCCTAAACCAAAAACTGTTAATTTTTAACAAAAAATGATACAATTTCTACCAAAAGGGATCAATTTTTTTAACAAAAAAACGAATTTTCAACAAAAGAGTTGAGTTTTCAATCAAGAAAAATTTTTCAGCCAAGAGAGACAAAAAAGGTCGACCAAATTGTTGAATTTTCATGACAAAAAGGCGATTTCTCTACAAAACAGTTGGATTTTCAACGCGAAAATATGAATTTTCTAACTAAAATGTTAATTTTCAACCAAACAGTTAAATTTTCTACCAAAATAATAGAATTTTTAATCCGAAAAACTTAATATTCTATAAACCTGTTCATTTTTTTTACACAAAAAAAAACGATTTTTTTGCAAAACAATTGAATTTTTAACAAAAAAGTTAATTTGCATTTGAAAAATACGTTTTTTCTACAAAAATAATTCAAATTTTTACCAAAGAGATGAATCTTTAACTTTTAAAATCAATTCTTAAAAAAGTAGTTCAATTTTCTACCATAAAAGATAACATTTCAACTAATACATAGATTTCTACCAAATAATTAACTTTTCAACAAAATAGTTAAATTTTCAACCAAATAATTGAAATTGCAGAATTCAAAGATATATTCTCAATAAAATGATCGAATTTACAAACAAAAAATGGTCGACTTCAACCAAAAACAGTTAAATTTTTTAAGCAAATAATTAAATTTTCAACAAAATAGTTGTATTTTATAATTTCTCATCGAAAAATATTTCAACCAAGAAAATACTTTAATTTTATATCAAACACCATTGGATTCAAATAAAAAAGACGAATTTTTAACCAAGTACTTAAATTTTAAACAAAAAAAGATACATTTTCAGTGAAATAGTTAAATTTTCAACTAAAAAAGATCAATTTTCAACTAAAAATGGAATAGATAAATTTTTAATTGAAAAAATTAATTTTCTACTAAAAAACGAATTTTTAACAAAAAAGTTAAATTTTCAACCAAAGATATCAATTTTTCACAAAAAAACAACGTTTTTTGGACAAAATAGCTAATTTTTCTTTACAAAAAATGATTTTTAAAAAATATTCATTTTTTTACCAAAGAGATGACTCTTCAACTGATAAAATCATTTTTTAAGAAAGTAGTTCAACTTTCAACAAAGTTTAATTTTCTACAATAAAAGAGAAATTTTCAACAAATACATGAGGTTTTCAACCAGATAATTAAATTGTTACAAAGTAGTTGAATTGTCAACCTATAAAAATTAATTTTTTACGAAATAGTACAATTATTAACCAAATAATTGAATTTTCAGAATACAAAGATAAATTTTCAATCAAAGGTTCGAATTTTCAAACAAAAAATAGTTAACTCCAACCAAAGACAGTTCAGTTTATAAACAAATAATTCAATTTTCAACAAAATAGTTAAATATTCTACAAAATAATAAAATTGCTAACAAAATTGTTCAATTTCTAACTAAATTGATTAAGTTTCAACAAAAAATTATTTCCTAACAAAGTGGTTTAATCTCCAACCAAGTATTTGAATTTTCAGTCAAAAGAGATAAATTCACAACGAAAAATATAATAGTTGATATTTTATCCAAGAAAAGATTTTAATTTTATATTCAAAACAATTGAATTCAATCAAAAAAGACGAATTTTCAACCAAGTTGTTGAACCTTAAACTAAAAAAGATACATTTGCAGTCAAATAGTTACATTTTCAACTAAAAAAGATAAATTTTGAACCAAAAGTGAAATAGATACATTTTCAATTAAAAAAATTAATTTTCTACTGAAAAAGAAACTAATTTTCAAGAAAAAAAGTTCAATCTTCAACCAATGAGATGAATTTTCTACTAAAAAACAGTGATTTTTCAAGAAAATAGTTCAATTTTAAACAAAAAAATGTTTAAATTCCAACCAAGCAGTTGCACTTTCAAAAAAAAAAAGATGAATTCACAATTAAAAATTTAATAGGTGAATTTTCAACTACAAGTATGTAATTTTCAACCAAAAATATAATAGTTCAATCTTCAGTTAAAAAAATTAATTTTCAACCAAAAAAATACCTTTTTTTCAACAAAATAATTAAATCCTAAACCCCCTGGTTGTGTGACGTATATTTTAATGACCCCTTAAATGTAATTCTTATTTATTCTTCTTATTTGATTGACTTACATACATAATTTTTTATTTTATCAGCCTTCTTCTGCCGCGACACATTGTTACTTCTGGCTTGTATTTTCTGCGGGAATCACAGATTTCTTTCTAAATCGGAAAGATTCTCTCGAAGATCATGTTTGGTCGGCTAGTAAAGTTTTGCAACTTTTCGACGACTTGGTTTCCCGTGGATTTGTCGATACTTTTAACAAGGGTCTCTGTATTTTTATGCCTGTAAGTAAAATATTTCAAGAAAAATATTACCTGTGAGATATAATCAGAATTTGAAGAAAAAAATTTGTTATAGGAAAATCCATTGAGATTGTTCTCCGAATTTTTGGTACGATGCTTGTGCTTAGGAGACTTTGAAGATAGCAAAGAAAGTTTAATCAATTTTATCGCTAGTTGTTCAACTCTTAAATGCAATGTAAGTAGAAACTGAAAATTTATACTCTTTCAACTTAGTTCGAGGGGAAAACAACTTCGAAAAATTCAGTACCAGTGGCGGTGGTTTACCTTGGATTATATCTGATTACCCTGGATTACGTCTTGCTTTTTAATAAAAAGTTTGAATTTTTAGCAAAATAGATGAATTTTTAACCAAATAGCTGAATTTTCAACAAAAAAGATTAATTTTCTACCAAAAGACAACGATTTTTCAATGAAGTAGTTGAATTTTCAACTAAGAAAGATAAATTTTCTACAAAAAATGGTAAAGTTACACTCTCAATTGAAAAAAGACTAATTTTTAATGAAATAATAACATTTTAAACCAGAGCGATGAATTTTCAACTATAATTATGCATCTCCAACAAAAAATGTTTCTTAAACAAAATAATTCTATTTTCAGCCAAACGGTTGAATTTACAACTAAAAAAAGATAAGTTTTGTACCAAAAATGTAATAGATACTTTTTAAGTTGAAAAATTGATTCTTTATAAAAAAAGAAATGAATTTTCAACAAAATAGTAAAATTTTCAAACAATGAGATGAATTTTCACCCAAGGAGATGAATTTTCAACTAAAATGATGATTATTTAAAGTGAATACTTCGATTTTCAGTTAAAGAAATCTTTTCAAAGAAAAAACAACGATTGTTTAAGAAAGTAGTTTAATTTTCAACTAATTAAATTAATTTTCCACAATGTAGTTCAAATTTCAACAAAGCAGTTGTATTTTCAAACCAAATAAGATAAATTCTCATTGAAAAGTGCAATAGTTCAATATTTAATTAAAAAGGATACATTTAGTCAAAAAAAGAATATTTAAATTTTCAACAACAACAAAAAATAATTTTCAACAAAATATTCCAATTTTTCACCAAAATAGTTCAATTTTTAACCGAAAAAATGAAATTTCAAACTAGAAGACTAATTTTTCACCCAAAAATACGATTTTTTAACGAAATACATGAATTTTCATCCAAATACATGAATTTTCAAAAAAATAGTTGAGTTTTGAATTGAAAACTATCAGTTTTTAACCAAAACTAGAATAGATAATTTTTCAGTGTAAGAAATTAATTTTTCACAACAAAAAATTCAACCAGTGATGAATTTTCAACAAAAATGGTGAATCTTCGACACTATCATAGTCCAAAATTGATAAAACATTCTAAATCTTGTTCGAATTGTAATGATTCTTTTTTTTAAATACAAATTTTTGTGTAAAACGCTAGCATAACCCAAAATTGTTAAAAGTTATAAATCTTCTTTGAAATCTACGTTTTTTTTTGTATTGAAAATACAATTTTCAACCAAAGAGATGAATTTTCAGCTAAAATAATGATTCTTCAACTGGAATACTTCAACTTTTAATTTTGAAATATTTCAACGAAAAAACAATGATTTTTCAAGAAAGTAGTTAAATTTTCAACCAAAATAGCTCAATTTTTTTTTACCATAAAAGATGCTTTTCATCAAAATACATGAATCTTCAACCAAATAGATCAGTTTTCAACGAAAACGCTGAATTTTCAAGCAATAATCTTAATTTTCTACAAAAAAAAGAATTTGCAACAAGATAATTGAATATTCAACCAAAGAGATGAAATTTCAACTGAAATGATGCCTTTGAAAAAAAAAATTTTGAACAATGTATTTCAACTTTTTTCAACCAAGAAGATTGATTTTCTACAGAAAAATGACGATTTTTTCAACAAAATACATGAATTTTTAACCAAGTAGTTGAATTTTTAAACAAAAAAGATAAATTTCCATCGAAGTAGTGGAATTTTCAATTAAAAAAGTTAAATTTTAAACGACAAGTTGAATAGTTATACTTTCAGTGAAAAAATAAATAAATTTTCAACAACAAAAAACCGAATTTTCAATAAAATAGTTGAATCTTTAACCAGGGAGATGAATTTATAACTAAAATAATTATTCTTCAACTGGAATATTTAAATTTTTAGTTTAAAAACATTTAAACGAAAAAACGACGATTTTTCAATAAAATAGTTAAATTTCCAACAAAAATAGTTAAATTTTCTACCAAAATAATAAAATCTTCAACCAAAATAGTTAAATTTTTAATCAAAATAGTTAAATTTCAAACCAAAAAGATGATGATTCAAGCAAACAGATTAATTTTTTAACAAAATACATGAATTTTCAACGAAATAGTTCAGTTTTCAACCAAAACGATGAATTTTCAAGTAAGAATAAGAATCTCAACTTTCTACACAAGAAAAAAAGCAATTTCAACAAAATACATTAATTTTCAACTAAGAAAAAACTAAAAATGATCAGTTAAATTTTTACTTAAAAAATTGTAACAAAAAAACGAATTTTTAACAAATTATTTCAATTATCAACCAAACCATTTTCAACTAAAATCAAGAATCTTCAACCAGAAAAATGAATTTTCAACGATATATTTCAACTTTCAACTAAAAAAGATACATGTTCAACTAAAAATTGAAGTGTTAAAATTTCAGTTAAAAAATAATTTTCAGCCAAACGAAAAAACTTTTTTGTTAAGAATATAGTTAAATTTTCCATCGAAGAATTAATTTGCTACTAAAATGGTTGCATTTTTAACCCAAAACAAAGAATTGACAACAAAACAGTCGAATTTTCAACCAAAAACATGATTTTTCAACGAAGAAGAAGAATTTTAGTCTGGATTATAGATGGATTACACTGGATTACAAGTGGATTAATTGGATTAAAAGTGGATTACCAGAGTTTTGTTTCCCCCTCGATACAATTTAATACACAGAAATGATAAAATAAACGAATATTTATTTCAGAAAATGATCAACTGGGAAACTGATGAAACGTATTTGGACAACGTTTATTGGATTGAAACTGTGGTAGTTAAATGTATCATAACTGCTTTAGGAAAACGTTTTCAAAGCAGATGTGTCCAAATAAAGTTTCTGGAAACTCTAACAAGTTGCGACTTTACCAAACATTTAACCGGTATGATAATTTATAATAATTTAATATTATTGGTAATTATTAATTAATATTTACTTGGCACCTATCGCTTTATCTTAATAACTATATATTTTTTTGCAGTTAATGGTCCAGATTTTAATTCAATATTAGAAATCATTAAAATTCTCATGAAAACTGACATTAAGTTCAACTTTTTGTCTTTCGACACCATTGACAACGAACCGAATTTTACTTATGAAATCGAAAGGTGTATCAATGAGTTGTTGAAGAAGGAAAATTATACGAGTGCCTTAGAATTGTCGAAAGTAGCACAAGTGAAGCCATCCAAAATAATTCTTGCTCAGGTGATTTTTCCTCAATTTCTTAGGGCGATCACTGGACCAGGATACCGGGAAATTACAGTGAATTTATTTTTTGACCGGGAATTTTACAAATGTTTAGAAAAAAAATCTGTTTAACTTTGATTACAACCGTTTTTTAAATAATTACTTAAATTGTTATCTCTTTCAATTATAATATCATTCAGTTTAGAATGCGTAATTCGAAAATCTTTCACTTTAAAAATTTTCCATTTCAGATTTTAATTTTTAAGCGTATATTTTAATTAAAAGAATTTTAAAATTCAGGTTTAAAGACTTAAACAATTACAAATTAGAAGCGTTTGAAATCGAAGATTTTGGCTAAAAAATATTTTTTAGTTAATCAACTGCGAATATAAATTAATTAATGATTTTTTAAAATTGAACTGTACTTTTAGGATTAAAAAGTAAATAATAATTGATTTTACAAAGACGATTCGGAATCAGTTCACAATTTTAGAATTTCCAGATTTTAACGCTAAAAATTAAACTGTTTCAAATGGAAAGTCTTATTAGTTAAACAAGTGTAAACGCCCGATTCTATTTTTGAACCATTCAATTTGAAATTTTTTAATTAAGAAAAAGAACAATTACTTGATATTTATAAATATCTGACTGTTAATTTAAAATCAGTAATTATAAATCAAATATTCTAAACTAAAAATAAAAAAACTAAACGTTGAACGTTACATTTTTAATTATTCTATTTAAAAAAACTTAATTTGTAAGTCAAATTGTTGAATTTTGATGTATAAATAACAATTGAATACCTATGATTCTTAGAAAAGATTCGAGTAAGTTGAAGAGATTTTTAGAAGGTTTTAAAAAATTCAAAATTATTTGAAAATTTGAAATGATTTCAAATAATTTAAACGAAGTGTGTGCGTGTAGCAAAAAATCGGCTGTTTGTATCGAAATTTCGGTGCAAATAGCCCATGGTCTGATTTAAAACAAAATATAAATTTTTGTAGATTTCGAACTAAAAATTTAGAAGCTTTTCAAGAATTGTGAAAGGCTTTACAAGGATAAAAAACATTTTCTTACGATTCCTAGGAAAATTGAAAAAGACTTTTTATTAAAAAAAATTAATTTAAAGAGAATATTTATAAACATTTAGAAAGATTGACAAAATTTGTTAAAATGAAGGTGGAAGATTTTTAGGAT